>BMAW01116339.1:0-16853 GCA_019974015.1 Nephila pilipes | reverse complement strand
AGACTTGAGAGACTTCATTATTTAGAAAGAAGAAATAAAATAGAAAAACCACCAACTGATTCCCCATATGATAAAAGTTCTTTTAAACCACCTATTCAAAACAGAATGGGGCGTAAATTAGACTTACACATAAAACAAAAACAGAAAAGTAGGAAGACACATGGAAGATCTAAGGTTACTGTAAGAAAGCGAATTGCTCTTTGGGTATGTCCAACATTTTAGAAAAGCAGGTTCATCTTTCTGCCCCTTAAAGGCCCGACTAAAATCTTCTTTAGCAACACCAGAAGGTTGGCAGATTCTCTTTAAAAATCAGATTCAAATTAAATGAAATATTAACACACCTATTCCTGTCCCAGGAACATTAAAGGATGTCGTTCTAATTATCTATAAAATGAAAGAATTTACCAACTTGGAACTATCACCTGGCTTCTGAAATAGCAGACTATATAAAGACTATAAAAGATTAAAAGCACCAGGAAGAGAATGTATTGCAGATGAGTCAGAACCTGCTACATGCCATTTTTCCAACTGAAATATCATTTTCACAATATACACAGACCTGCCCCTTACTTCAAATTATTCTTGGGAAAACTTTACTTGTTGTCATCCCTATATAGAAACCAGGTAGAGATCCTACCCCGGCCTGAAACTTCTAGACCAGAATTTCTCTTCAAATCCTCCAGCCAAAGCCAGAAAAAATAATTCCCAATAGACTCTCAAAATTTCTCCAGGAATAATGATAAATAATGTATCCATGGACAACTTGGATTCGTCCCAGGGCCTATTTAAACTCTCATAAGCTGAGTGGGTGGAATCTGAAACTGGGTTTCTTCCAAAAGGACAAAATACTGGTGCGGTTTTTCCTGGAATAATCAAGGCCTTTGACAATTCTTACCTTTGGGCTTAATCATTGAGTGATTAGAACTAAAGAGCCCTCCTTACCCAGAGTAAAAATTATTTTGTTTTCATATCACACAGCAAGTTTCCCAAGTGTATCATGATCATGTTTAGACTGGGCCTATCAAGAGGCTGGAGTCGGAGGATATCTCAATAACTGACAGTGTTGCTACATGGAAGGACAGTATCTGAAACACTGACACAAAAGAAAATATGCATGTATGCAGATGTGCTGCGATGCTAATAGGACACTTCCAATGATAATTGAAAAGCGTTAAATGGGCCTTAGAAGGAAACTGAAGTGGTGCTCTAAAACTTGGAAGAATTGCCCAGAATGTTTTAGGACAGAATGAAATCTTCATCCAGAAACTACAGAAAAAATAAGACCAAGGACATTTTCTGGAAGCTTCATCATACCTGGTCCTTGAGTCACTAATATCTTGATTTAATAACGTTGGATAAAAATTACTTTTAAAACCAACGTAATACAGATTTGAAGAAGCAGTATAATTCTGCAGTTAATATATTCCCTCTTGTCTCTTTTCGATCTACATTTAAGTGGAATGAAAAGCAATGGTGCTTATCTACACTGAATTAGCTGGGCCCTTTATGATACTGTTAACAGCTCAGTCTTGGTCCTTTTCATGCTAACCTAGCGCTAGAAGACTATTGAAAAATGCAATTCCACCATTTCACTGGTGGTCTTGGACACTGGGTACAGGGGCAGACATCAGATCTCAGATAAGACTCCATAACGACAAAACTTTAAATTAAAAAAACTGTCAATGGAGATTTCATTTGAAAAATGAATAAACTCAAAATAACAGAATAATTTCAAGAAATAGAAAAAATACTGAGTAACCCCTCAACAACACAGACAGAAATTTTAGGTCTTTCAATTTCACTTAACACTAAATTTATTAGCAAAAATGCTGGTTCCCGCAATCCTCCTCCATAGGCATCATCCCTACACCCACCTGCTCAAAGATTCAACACTCCACCATCAGCCAGAATTCACAGCGCTTGCGCTCCTGCAGTAAGACTGGACGGAACTGACAGAATTCAAAATAGGAATGTACATGTCTTACAAATCATAAGCCAGCCATACTAAATCTTTTGGGTTCAATCACCAGCCCACCTAAGTACTTTTAACTAGTGATATCATATCAATATAATAATGTGTTTTCAGCATAAAATCAGTCTTTAAGAATGAAAGAAACTGTTATCTGTAATTGTAAATATTTTTTTATATCTTATTAAATGTGCTTTTGGGCAGAGTAAAACCAAAATTCAAGAATCTCACACTCCAAACCTAATAGGCCATTTCACAGTGGACTCAGAGGCCGAGGAGGTTTAAGTTTGTCCAACAAGAATATAGTCCGGTTTGATCTGTTTTACAATTAATTATCAGACTTTAAAAAGCATTATAAAAATATTATTGATATATATATAAAATTTAAAATATTTTATTAATTTTTAACTTTCAGGCTAATTTATATTTCTTAATATTTTATTGTATTGATGTTTTTTTGGCTGATTGTGATCATGGCAAATTTAACAAACAGGCACTGTGACCATTTAAAAATCATTAGTCATTTGAACCAAATTCTGGCTGGCAAGCCCAAAAGCATGTTATAATGTATCTGAAATCCGGGTGAAAAATAAAGAATTCCATAATGAAGTCTACTGACTAGACAGATACCAAGTCTCGGTTGCTTTCAACACAATGCTAGCCTAAATTTGAATTAAGTCTAGATTATATCCTACTGTCTGAAGTCACAAAAATCCGGACCGATGGGAAAGATACAGAATTATGTACACCCAAAGACGTGCATTTTGGGAACAACATAAACTTTTCAATATTTTAAGCAAAAGAGTTAAGTTAAATATCAGCTATTCTAGAGTTTAGAAAGAACTAGTAATATCAACAAAAAACCAAGAGAATATGGTTGAAACTTTAAGTTTTAAAGTTTGAGGAAGTTCGGTTTATCCCTTTTAATTGTGTAGTGTCTTGGAAAAGATTACCTTTCTAGTAGTCAGACGCATGTGTTTCAGAAGAGGAACTGTTCAACTTCAGCATAAATCTATGTGGAATTAGACTTTTATAAATCTTCAAAAGAGAAAACCCTGAAGATATTTTATAACAACAAAAAAATAAATACATTATTAACAAAAGTAGATCTTCTATTAAATAAGTAAACGGTTTTAGAAATGGAGGTGTTTGACTGTTTTGAAAAAAATATAAAAAAAAGGAGTTTTATAATTAGATAACTGAATAAATAGAATTTAAAACTCTATATGTATTTTCTAAATGTTTATTGCATATATTATATAATAATATCAACAAAATTATTAAAATTAAATTTATTTTATGCACTTTACGCTGTTCTCACAATAACAAAAAAAGAAAAAATTAGAAATCATCTTTTAAATGGAAGAATGCAGTGAATTTTAAAGAAAACCTTGATATAAATGGCTTGAAATCAATTTTGTGTTTTGGAATTTTTTTTCTTTCTGTTGCTTTAATTTCAGACTGAACAAATATGTATCTTTTCATCTGTTAAAAAATGAGGGCAGTTATAAAACAAAAAAATATACAAATTAAAGTGTTTAAAATTATTTTATGGATATAAACTCTTTATTTAAAATAAAAGTAAATATCTGCATTTTTTCAGTAATTTTTTAAAGTTCGATTTTACACACTGTATCACATTTTCTTTCCTCTAACATATATAGCATTAAATAAATTTTTTGCTGACATTCATTTTGTATTTAATTCTTTTAATATAAAAGTAAATTATAAATAATTCGACTGTACTATCAAATACAGATATAATTTAATGCACTACTTTATACATCGAAATTAAGATTGAGAAATTTCCCTAAGGTCGTTTTCAAAACATTTGATGAAGATCGACTTGTGTTTTGGTGATACTTTTCTTTAAAATTTATTCCTAATCATTTTTTATTAAATACATAGTTCAAATAAATAGTGCTCATTTTCGTAATTGTCATTCATAATAACTTTCATTTTAAAAAGATTTTTCTTAAAATATGCTTGTAATCAGCTCTATCTGCAATACACATATTTTATATTCTGAGCTACAGAAATTACTGGTTGAATGCTTTGCACATAAACGTCAGTTTAAGGAAAGTCTCGAGCCTACCACAGTAAAACACATTTTTTTGGATGGTTTTTTTTATTCTTCAATTCCCTTAAAGGTGATACACTGGTCCATAGCAGCCCTCAACTTTCGATACAAATTTTGTAATTACGGTTATGCCTTTAGCCTCAGATTCGTGATCGCTATCTTCATTCGGCAAGGAATTTCTTACCAGCAGAGCATTCTTTTTTGAGTCTGAAGACAGAATAGTCAGCAGAGGCCAGATCTATGGAAAATGCAATTGGATGAATTCAAACTAATTCTTAGATTTTGTACATCGGTTTCAATGACGTAAGAACGGGTGCATTGTCTCAGATAAACAACTTTTTTTTTTCCTGTCCGATAAAAGTCTGTTTGTTAGTGTTTATGGCTTTTGAGGCGATTTTATGTGCACTTAAAATTTTTTGTGAGTTCGGCGACTTGTTTTTCTATATCCTCTCCGCTTTTTGCTTTGGGGAGTGGGAATGTGTTGATTGCGTTTCCTAACAGTGTGTTTTTGAAACGAGCTCAATTTGTACGAACTTTTGATTCTGGTAGTTCGTATCTACTCTGTGTGTCGAAGTGGGTTATCACAGAGTTGTGATCGCTACTTAACTCCGGAAGCGAGTGGATTTGTGCGGGCCAATGAAAACTCTTGGAAATGGCTATGTAGATGATGGAGGTGGAGTTATGTCCGAAGCGTGTTTGTGTGGGCGGGGCTAAGATTTCTAAGCCGTTTTGATCGGCAATGTTTCTTAATGCGTTACCTCGAGATGAATTATAAGTGCAGCCCCAGCTAGTGTGTTTAGCATTTAAATCTCCGCAAATTAATGAGATCGATCCTAAATTGTGAATAGTCTGAATATCTTTTGGTACAATTGAGGCTCTAACAGATGATGGGATATACATTGATGTAACTAATATTGGGTTTCCATCTGTTGGGGTGAGTCCAACAATGGTTGCTTCTGCACCGTTTAGTGAGGGTGTTGGAACTTTGTAGTGTGGAAGAGGTTTTTAATTAAAATTGCAGTGCCGCCGTATGGTTTAGTGGCTGTTGCTGTGGGTGTTCTGTCGTTTCCGTGTATTGTGCATTTAGGAATAGAGAATTTCATACCTGGTCCTAGGTATGTTTCCTGTAATAAAATTAAATCTGGGGAGTGCTTATCAATAAATTGTCGCAATTCAACATCGCGACATTTTACCCGTATGGCGTTCCATGTAACCAGTTTGAGGCCGAGGAGGGGTGTGCCGCCCGCCCAAATCGGGCTTCCTCTTGTGCCATTACTAGATTCAATTATTAAACACTAAGACACAATAACTAATCAAAGAGACACTAAAACAATGTTTACAGAATTTATTAACTTCCATCTACTATGACAACAACTCACTATGCTCTCCTGGGGAATATTTCTATTACTAAATTCAACCCACCAATAGTAATCTAACAGACTCTTACAACTAATTCTTCCTCGATTGCAACTCAGACTCTGGATCAACTGTTGAAAACAGTAGTAAATAAACCTGTTGCAACAATCTTTAATCTAACCCTCTATTTCAACCTCTCTTTCTCTTTCTTCTTCCGCTTATCTATAACTTCAGCTTCACTTCTCCTTCAGCTTCTCTCTCCCCTCCAGCTTCACTTCTCCTTCAGCCTCTCTTTCCCCTCCAGCTTCACTTCTCCTTCAGCCTCTCTATCGCGACTTTCAGTCGGAGTTTATATATTTCCTATCTCTCCCGCTTTACTTCATTTCTACCGGCTTTACATAATCACGTTTCACTTTTGGTTGGGCAAAGGTTGTTTAGCAAAAGCAATCCATCTTAATTAAAAGTTCCTAAGGTTATTGAAGAGAAAAGCGCGAATAGCCCAATGTCACAACCCCTCCCCAGAAATGAAACGTGATTTATCGTTGGGTACAATAGCACAGCGTGAAATTAAGATTAAATTATAAATGTCTAAGTAATTGGATGCTATCATAAACTTGGTTAACGTCCGAACCCTAAAGTTGAAGTTTATATCTCCCTTGGTAATAAGCTGAAAATTTAAAGCTTTCTGAAGTCACTCTCTACTGCTAAAACTGCTACTAAAAGGCTAGTCTAAGGCGCAACCCAAGGAGAGCTTACAACAACAACAACAAAAAAAACCAATGCTAACATTTCAAATATAATTTATTAAAAAAAAATCTTCCTGAACTTCTTATTCCTCCTCAGCCGCAGAATTGCTGATTCTTCGGCTCCTTTACAAAGTTTTCAGGGTCTGGTATCCTGAAATGGATTGCAGTGTACATCATTTTGTAACAAGTAAAACATTAGTAAACATTATCATTCATACAAATGCATCTCATTTTTCACATAACATTCAAGAAATTGATGAATGACGCGATCTGATCAAGAGATGGAACAATGCAAAACGCGAACTTAACGCAGCCTATGTGATAATATTAGTCATGATCCCTAATTACGCCACGATGTGACCAGTTGTATAACATGAATACAGTTATGAAATGATTATACATAATTCATGCAAAATAACAAGACAGCTACTCTTAAAAAAACAAGTCAATGCATAAACAAGTGTTATACTTGAACAAATGTTTACAATTTAAAAATTCCAATCTGTATAACAAAAAATACTTTCCATTGGGAAAGATCACCAACTTGGTGATTTACAATTTAAAAAATTTAAACTTTCCATTAAAATTCTCAGCTCTTAGTGGAATAAGAGCCAAAGCTGTTTGCCGTATTGGAACTGAAGCCGTAAAACCAAAGACTTGCTCTCCCAAAAATATCTTCTCGTCACTTCAATTTAGAATAACAAAGAGCAATACAACCTGATATTTATATTCAGTCTCGGCTGTATTAGGTCCGATTCCGCTTCAGCGTGAAGCTATTTCTCCTACTAGGCTCTCTGGCTATTGAATAGTTTTCTTATTCCACATTATCTCCATGAAGGCTCGCTCCTCTGCCGAAATGTCGGGTGCCATTCCTGGATGCCTGTTCCTGCTGCGGAGATTGTAAGTACTCCTTGTCTGCTCTTGTCTTGTGGAGAGGTTCTCTTCACTTTGTCGGATGTAGGTGGCTCCTGCTGACTATTCCTCTCGGATAGCTGTATCCTCTCGTCTTAACTGAACTGGAAACTGCTTGGCAGGCCTGGTATTATGCAGGGGAGACGTTGGTTGCCTTTTCCGCCTCGTGTCCAACCTTTAAGGTATTCTCCTTTTTGGAAGTGGAGTTGGAGAGCTTAAAGAGGTGGTTGAATTCCGAGATAATTGCCGTTTATTTGGCCTATCCCTATATCTGCTACCTTGCCGGCCGAGATCTATCGTTTTCCTTAAGTAACCTCTTTTTCGCAGACTACCCCCCTTACTCTCAACGGAGTTCTTCCGCTTCGTTTGTGGTACCCGGCGGTCTAGCCTCGATTTACCTTTGCGTCTAACTGACTGTGGTCCGGGGCACTCGTCATAACTATCCTGCCTATTATGTCCCGACTCTATTTCTCGATCCTCATTGTAGACGCTTTGTTCAATCAACTCCCCCTTTCTATTGTCCCTTTCTTTGGTGGTACAGCTTAACTTGGTTAATATTGTCCGTGGTCTCCCTTCCATGCTTTAAAATCACTACATTGTTTTGAAACACTCGAACCACTTTGAAGGGTTCTTCGATTTTCGGCTGAAATTTCGCTTCCACCTTCTGTATTGCTGAACTAATTGGATGCGTTTAAACTAATACAAGATCATTTATTTTAACTGTCCATTCCCTTCTTCTCTTGTTGTAGTACCGAATCTGTCTATTTTGCTGCATCTCCGTTCTTTACTGAACCTCTGTTAAGAGTTTTTCAATATCCCTGCACACCATGTCTCCATGCTCGGGGACTTGTATCAGTTTTTGGAAGGGCGTTAAAATTTACGCTTCAAAAACAGTTCATCTGGGGTCTTTCCTGTTGTTTCATGCACCGCTGTTCTAATTGCATAAGCAAACTGTTGAAGAAATTGGTCCCAAGAAGTGTGGTTCGATTGCACGTAACTGGCAATCATCTGCACAATATTTCTATTAACTCTTTCCGAAGCGTTTTCTTGCGGCCTGCAAGCCGTAGTTTTTATGTGCGCAATGTTCAAGGTGCGACATAGTTCCTCAAATATTTCGAAACGAATTGGGGTCTGTTGTCACTGACTACCTTAATTGGAGCTCCGTATCTAGATATATAATTTTTAAAAAGGGCAGTGGCCACTGATTTGGCTGATGCTTTTCGTAAAGGAATTAATTCGACCCATTTAAAAAAATTATCGACGATTACTAAAAGAAAACGATGCCTTTCGGGATTCGAGGCAGGGTATGGTCCTAATAAATCTAAACAAATTTGCTCGTTTGGGTAAGTCGTTTTTACATAAATTAATTGTCCAGCTGGAAACGCGTTTTTTTAATTATAGCGATGACATATGTCGAAAGTTGAAACATATTCGCTTACGATTTTCCTCATTTTAGGAAAGTAGCACGACTCTTTTATTCTGGCACAAGTTTTTCTTATGCCAAAATGACCCGCCAATGGATTATCGTAGAATTCTTTCAATACAGATTCACGCAAAGTTTGCGGAATATAAGTTCGTAGTTCGTGTTTAGAAGTTAGCAGTTTTGTATAAAAAAAGAATTCCATCAATTAGTTTCAAGTCTTGGGACCAATTTTCACATATTCCTGAGCTTATTTCCGAATCCTCCGGGTTTTCCAAATATCGATCAATATGACCCAACTCCGGGTCCTGTCTCTGCTCACCTTTCAGCTGTTCTCTCGAAGTAAACACTAGCGAATTGATATTGGCGCAAGAGACACTCTCAAGTGCCTGTCCCTCAAAAGGCTGTCTAGATAACATATCGGTAAACACATTCTGATTCCCTGGCCTGTGTTCTTATTCTGTGTTATATTCTGCCAGTTTTAATGCCCATCTGATCATCCTACTTGAAAGATTTTTCCCGTTCGTTAACTTGGTCAGCGCTGCGTGGTCCGTTACCTTTTTTTTTTGGACAATGCTCAAAATATGAACGTAATTTTTGTAAAGCCCAAATCACAGCCAAACATTTCCCTTTCAGTTATGGAATAATTTCTTTCTGCCTTATTTATCGTTCTCGAAGCACATGCTATGGGCCTTTCACCCTGCATCAAAACAGCACCTACTCCTACCGCGCTAGCATCGGTGTGCAATTCAAAAGGGGCATTTAAATCAGGCAACTGTAAAACTGGCGTTGAAGTCAACGCGACTTTTAGCATGTCAATGGCCTTTTGAGCATCAGGAGTCCATTGAAAATTGAACTTTTTACGCTTAAGGGCATACAATGGTTGACACAGTTCGGAGTACTTCCTGATAAACTTTTGGTACCATCCCGTCATCCCTAAAAATCTCGAAACTTGTCGTGCATTTTTCGGGGCGGGTATATCAAGAGCAGCTTTAATTTTGTTAGGATCAGTGTGCATCCCATTCTTATTTATGATCACTCCTAGATACTTCAATTTTTCTTGACCAAAATGACATTTCTCAGTCTTTAAAGTCAACTCAGCATCCCGTAACCACTGAAAAACTATCTCCAGGTGATGGACGGGATCATCAAATGACCCCGAAGTAATTATAACATCATCCATATAAATATAAACAAATTTCCCTTCCACTGGTTTTAATATGATATCCATCGCTCGCTGAAACGTGGGTGCACTCCCTGATAATGCGAAAGGCATCCTTTTGTAGGAGTACGTCCCCTTTTTGGTAACAAACGCCGTCTGAGGTATGTCTGGGGAATTTATAGCCAATTGAAAATACCCAGACTTGAGGTCTAACGTAGACATGATACAATTTTGCTGAATATTCATTAATAGGTCATCGATTATCGGCTCGGCAATGGGTACATACGGTACCTAGTGATAGCTTTCAGTTTCCTATAGTCTATTGTGAACTTATACGTGTCAGGTGAATCGACCGGTTTGTCATTTTTCTTTCTACATAAAACCACAGGGGAAGAATATGGGGATTGAATGGGCATAATAGTTCCTTCCTCCAACATTCTTTGAATGTGCAGTTCTATTATGCTTTCTTTGACTCTATCATAGCGATAGGGTCGGGACGCTACCGGACGTTGATATCCGGTATCAATTTCGTGGTAGAGCACATGAGTGAGACTTGGCTGATCTGAGAATAACTCCGAGCACTTCCTGAAGAGCTGCTGCAACTGTTGCTGCTGATACTTCTGCAACCCCATTCTATTTAGATCGATTTCGACCGCTTTTACTTCCTTACAGTTAACTTTTCGCATCTCTCCATCAAGCATACTTAAGGCGTTTGCCTCAAAGTCCATCGTAATTTTAGATGCCTTCATAAAATCCACACCCAGAACGCAAGGGTACTGCAAACCTTCCACTACATGAAATTGCCATTGTTTTTTAAAATTTCTTATGCATACCGATAAGGTGACGCGCCCTAGTGTCTTACAAGTTGCTCCCTGCGCCGTGAATACGGTGATGTTCGACTCTAGCTTTTTAACAAAGTAAAAATAGCGATTATAAAGTTCAAGCGATAAAAAAGATCTCTCAGCCCCCTTCAAAATTTTCTTTGACATGAAAGGCAGGATTTCAAGTCTTAAAAGATTAAAAGCACATCAGCCCTGTGCTACTTGGTTTGGTTTTATAAGCGTCACAATCAAAGAAAAATGAGGGCTATTGGCAAAGGCTGCCCCGGCTACGCGACGTATCTTTAGAGGCATCTTCACCCGCATCCACGACTCAACGAAAACCGCTGCCTACGAGTACGCGATTATGAACAGTTGTCTAAAGCGGCCTCTTCTTCCGATTAAAAACATCTAATAAGGTCGAGTCTACTTTCAAATAAAATATCTACACTATATTAATTTTATATAAAAATTGTTTGATTACTTTAAGTCGTAATCCTGTTAATCTATGATAGTGGGAGTAACTGGGGGATAGGGAGTTAACGCTGAATTAATAATTCTACTCCAGTTATTTATTACAATGTAACATCTCCATGTTGCTACTCTTAAAACACACACACAAAGTTAAAAACGTATATAAAATACAGCGATTAGAGAGAAATACAATGTTGTCAAAAAAAAAATATTTAGGAGTAAACCATTAATTGTTAAAATTTTATGTTGGAAATAAATAAAAATACAAAGTCTTCAAGGCACATAGAAAAATTAAGTATATTACCCTTTATAAACTACTATCATATCCGCTCAGGTTTTGTTTTATTTTTAAATATGAGATTTTTCTAACCCCCTCTTCAAAAATCATAGAAATCTAAAACGATTTATTCATCTATATTTTTAAGTTCTGTTCTTGTTACACTATTTTTTGAGTGCGATATATTTTCATTTATGTATCAATCTTTTGAGGTATTTCAATTGTATGGTCATTCAATTTTAGAACTATTTTTAGGTTTGGTTTTGAAAAACGGTTGTGCAGCAATATTTAAGAAGATATGCTGGAGGAGGAGCTTTTTATTTGATTGTTTCGTGAGATATATAATAGAAGATATGACTATTGTCTGAGTGAATACGAATGATTGTAAAAGTATAGATATTGAGGTAAATAAACAAGCCATCTGATTCGATGGAGATATTAGTATTAAAAACTATAAAGATAGATATACTATTTTTCTTATAATTGGATCGTGTTCCATCAAAATTATAAGAGAGTTTGTCGCCTCAGCGCGTACGTGCACAATAACTTTAGGAATATTCCTTTCTAGCTTCTAAATTACAAATATAATGGGTGGTTTTCATCTCTCGTGCAGTTGACAATGAAACATTAGAACAGTGTAAAATTCGTTGTTTTTAAGGCAAAAAAATACCAAAAATGGCATTGTGTATAAATAATTTCAAACATTTTTACATTACTAATATATATATTGTAAATGATTCGTAAAATAAAAATATGTCTTTTTCAGAAAAAAATAATGCAATTAGAATTGAAAAAAATGTATAAGAGCGTCAGAATTGAATATTGTATCAGATATAAAAATTGTAAAATGTTAAGTTTTAAATTAAAAGTCACTACTTTAAATTGAATCATTTGGCTGCAATTACCGCCTTCAAAAAGCTTTGCGTGGATTGGATATTCCAATTTTAATAATAGGGAGAAAAGTGATTCACAAATGGGAAATACGTGTCTAATAAAATCTCTATTACTTTTTTTACCAAATTTTAAATACCTAAAAAACTTAATTTTTCAAAAAAATTAAAAGTTTCTAAAATTCTGATACAAGCTCACTATAAATTTATTAATTTGCATCTGAATAATTAATACTTAGTCAACTGGAAATTTCCACGTAATGTTGCGTTCACCTAGAAATGTATTAAAAAAATTTTTTTTACTATATTTTTTGAAAATGAATAATATATCTGTCTTGGAATAGATAATTTCAGGATTTTTAATTTATATGGAATACGTTCAAACCACTGCTATCGGCAAATTCTATTTATTTGACACATTTTATAGCCTTTACCCTTTTCATATACAATAAAGTGAACCTTCAAAAAAAGAAAATATTCCTTTTCAAAATTGATTCTAGTGTGGCTTCTCAAAGATCCTTCTAACAGTTATATTCATCTTGTGAACGAAATGTTATTCTTCCATGACATTTCTACATTTCTTATCAAATCCCTACAATTATATCCATTTTGTTTCCTTCTGGATTTATAAAAGCGTTTTAAAATAATATTAGAGATCTCAAATGAATTGTTAAAGAACATGTAAAACTCATTTTAAAAAGTCGGATATTAATGAAATTTTGTGACCACCAACCTACATTTCTTTTGCGTTGGAAACATTTTGATACACTGATAAAGACATGAAGCAATTTATTTTTGAGATGAAAATTAAATATACCAGAGAATAAGCCATTCCTTCATGAACTGTAAGTATTTGGTCAAGTGGAGTTCTAACTATTTAGAAATTCTTTTCAAAATAAGTGTTTGAATAACATGTATGCGAGGGATTGAAAGACAGTCATTTATTAAAATGAAGCCCTGGGAATTTTATCCGATCTCACCACATAACAACGATATCAATAACTTTTCTTTCCCTTTTCTGAAGTGAAATCTTTGTACAATTTTTTTTTTCGGACCTTCCTAAGTGTCTGTAAAATACAACGCTGGTCTTGTTGTCCTGATTATGCCCACTCAGCGAATCTGAATTCCTGAATTTTATGTCAGAAAAAAATTCAGAATTAAAATATGTTTGAAATAAAAACATTTTAATTTGTGATATTTTATTAATCACGTCATTCTTCACATTAATTAAGCAGATATTGAAATTTGTAAAGGCATGTGGCAGATAGCTTGTTGTGCACATATTTGAATGAGGTTCCAAATTACCTTATAATTCTAAAACACTTCTCTTGCTGCTTCAGACTAAGACATTAATAAATTTTCAATCAATTAGAAAATTAAAACTTTCTTCCGAAATTCTATTCTAAATGCAAAAATGGAAAAGTAATTAATGTTTAATTATTTTTTTCACACAATTTTTTTAACATTATTCTGTAATTATAATTGTTGGTCGATAAGAAAAAAAGTAATTATAGCTCAGTGGCGAAATATATGAAGTTCAGTTGAAGATATTGTGTTAAATTTCCCTTAATAGACATCTGTTTTCAATCATTTTAAAGTATTGGTCGAAAGTTTAAAGTACATAAAAAAAATCATAACATTTTAATTTAAAAACTAAATTTTGGTTGCTCAATACATTTATATGCTTTTTGTATTACTTATTCATCTATGAGATATAAGGTGATTCTAGTAGTTTTCTAGATTTAAAGTTTAATCTAATTTATTACCATTAAGTATAAGCTAAAAATTTCAATTTCATAATAAATTACTTTTATAAACATGCATTAAATGAAAAAATGCATATTTACAATGCAAAATATGCGTTGAAATGTTCTGTTGTATATGACATAGTAAAATGTATGGATAGCCCAATCAAATATTAAAAATACTAACCATTTAAGAAAGAATATAAAAATATTTAAAATAATTTCATGTACCATGAAAAGAATGGAAAAATTCCTACGACACACACATAAAAATAAAAATAGTAAAATTTTGATAATTTTGTTTATATGTATAAAATCCGTATAAATACAATGATTTTCTAAAAGTAAGTATTATTATTAAATTTCTACTATTAGTTCACTCTTTCCCTATATATACAAATATATATATAATCTTTAATAAAATACTTTTCATTCATCCACTCAAGTTCAAATACATTTTTTAAACTTGTAGTGGATGACACTTGATGTTGATACAGATTTTTCAAATACTAATTCATTTAATTAAATTTAATTGGTGAAAATGCAGTTTAGTCTTACCGCAAAGCGCGATTTCAAAAATTGCCAAATTAGGCGATGTTTTATTGTTTTAACTTTAACTCCTCAATGCGGGGCAGAGTAGCCACCATTTGGCAAAATACCACTAAATAATTCCTACCACTAAGGGTGGTTGGGCTAAACTGCATTCCAACCATTTAATTTGCCGGATGAATTAACAAACAAGCCAACGCTTCTACAAAGTAATTTGTCTTGCAATGGCAAATTTGGTAGACAGTCGGCGTACAATCTTCGTGCCTTCGAATCGAATCTTGTCGAAGCATAAAATTTTTTATTGATTTTCAAATAATTAATTTTAGTTTTATATGGGAGAAAAAAATTTCTTTTGACACTTAATATAGTGTTTCTGTCATATGTATATATACATATTTATATTAATTGTAACTATTTAATAAAAGTAAAAAAAATAAAAAATTTCTTTGTTGACCTAAGTAGGAATTGACTGAACTTTTTTTTATATTTATAACTTGTTACGTAGTAGATTTAAAAATGAGTAAGTTTTATATTCTTATTTGTTGTTTTGGTCATTTACTCTTGTTTATGTTTTCATATAGATCTCTAAATTACAAAATTGCCTAAAAATGTTTCTTATTTATTTCTATCTTCGAATCGACACACAATGAAATCACACACATTAATGGACTGTTTTAAAACTAATGTTGATTAAAATGTCTTAAATACTTATTCTTTAACATTAACTCTGGTATATGACACTTCTTACGATGTTGCGAAATACAATTCAATTCTCTAAAGTTTAACGTAATATTCACACTCAGATAGTTAACATCTAGAGTCAATCTGACGACGAGTATCTAAATTATATTTTCTATTGAAGCAATGACCAGTATATTTTCACTTTCGTGGCTTCTCTGCAGTGTGAACGTGGCGATGCCTTTGAAGGTTTCCTGATGTTGAGAAACACATATTGCAGTATTCACACTTATATGGCTTCTCTCCAGTGTGAATGCGCCGATGAGTTTTTAGTTCACCTGATGATTTGAAACTTTTTTTGCAGTATTCGCACTTATATGGCTTCTCTCCAGTGTGATCGCGGCGATGTGTTGTTAGATGACTTGGTGTTGTGAAACTTCTATTGCAGTATTCACACGTATATGGCTTCTCTCCAGTGTGAAAGCGACGATGAGTTTTTAGATCACCTGATTCTTTGAATCCTTTGTTGCAGTATTCACACTTATATGACTTCTCTCCAGTGTGAGTGAGACGATGTCTTGTTAGATTACTTAATGATGTGAAACTTCTATTGCAGTATTCACACGTATATGGCTTCTCTCCAGTGTGAATACGACGATGTTTTGTTAGATCAGATAAAGTTTTGGAACTTTTTTTGCAGTATTCACACTTATATCGCTTCTCTCCAGTGTGAGTGGGACGATGTTCTGTTAGTTCTGTTCTGATATTCTGTTCTGTTGCGGAATTCGATAGTTGCATATCACGGGAATAAATTTCATTTGAGATCGATTCTGGGTGGTAGAAGGATGAGTTTAATTGTTGCATATTGTAGGAGTTATTTTTATTTGAAATAGGTAAAGGAATGCATGAGGATGAAGATCTATTTTCCGTATTAGGGGATATCGTTTCCTGATACAGTGAACCTGGGTATTTGGAGACTATTTTTGTGTTTCGTATTTTGTGGGATACATTTTCACTAGAGTCTTGCACGGAAGTAAAGGGAAATAGCAGGTGGTTCTGATCATCACTAGAAGCAGTTTCAATGGAGGTTACACCACTTTGAACTAATAAAGCATTTGATTGTTCCGTATCACAGGTCGTACTTTTAAGAATTTTTGGTCTCGGAATGTTTGAGGAATTATAGGAATTAAGAAACTCATTGGTTACAAATTTTCTTGAAGCCGGTTCTGAATGAAGCAACGGAGAATATGTTTGATGATTTTGATAGGAAATAAAATCATTTGATGGGTCTTTATGATAGTTAAAAGAGGAGCTGAGGTCTTGCATATCGTGTGATATACTTCCTCTTAAAGTAGATTCCAGATTAGCAAATGACGAGTTTGAGTTTTTAATATGACAGGAAATGTTTTTCTTTGCGTGTACTTTTCCAAAATTGTATGATGGCTCTTGAATTTCTATGTACATGTTACGGGATACACTTTCATTTGAGTTTGAAACGGGGGCATGCAATGATGAGCTCGAATGCTGCATAAAACTTGAATTATTTTCAAATGACATTGATCCAGGAACATTCACATATGAGCTCGAATGCTGCGAATAACTTGAAGTATTTTCACGAGACATTGATCCAAGGTAATTAATATATGAGCTCGAATGCTGCGTAGAACTTGAATTATTTTCACATGACGTAGATACAGAGTAATTCACATGTAAGCTCGAATGCTGCGTAGAACTTGAATTATTTTCACGAGACATTGATCTAGGGTAATTCAAATAA
>BMAW01116334.1:0-23382 GCA_019974015.1 Nephila pilipes | reverse complement strand
GAAAATAGAGAAGGATCGCTAGGGTATCCCGGGAGTGCGTCACCCATGTTTACCAAAGACAGTAAACCCCATGGGAAAGAAAAAGATAACTAAGGTGCCTCGGGGTCATAATGCCCGTACTTACCTGAAGAAGGCAAGTCCCTGAGGTCCCCTGATATAATCCCCAGGGGCAGGGTGCCTGGCTATACCCCCAGACGCTGGGTACCCATTTTAGTCACCTCTTACGACATGCATGAGCTACAGTGAGACTATTCTGTCATCCCCGGTCACCACACGGGTCATTCAGCGATTGGAATTTCATTCATCGTGCCTGCCTCAGATGCGTGCAGCTTATTACCGCTAATCATTTTTAATGCCGCATCGTTTGCTTAGCACTGCCACACAGGAAACATCTTGGATTGCTCATCGGCTATCCAATGTGTTGCCGGTGTGACTTTGATAGGGGAACTCTACCAACATCTTACAATGAGAGAGAGTGAATGTAAAATTTATTGGCGCAAGAGCCAGATATGTCTATGCTGAGCCAAACAAGATTAAACTGTAGTCCAGACGTGAAGTTGAAAAAAAAGGTAAAAGTGGTTGACAAGAAGGATGGTTGAAAATAGAGATGGAACGCTAGGGTGTCTCGGGAGTGCGTCACCCGTGTTTACCAAAGACAGTAAAACCCATGGGAAAGAAAAAAGATCACTAAGGTGCCTCGAGGTCATGATGCCCGTACTTGCCTGAAGAAGGCAAGTCCCTGAGGTCCCCTGATATAATCCCCAGGGGCAGGGTGCCCGGCTATACCCCCAGACCCTGGGTACCCATTTTAGTCGCTTTTTACGACATGCATGAGCTACAGTGAGACTATTCTGTCATCCCCGGTCACCACACGGGTCAACATCTTACAATATTGCAAGCCACACAGAGACTCTTGGGAAAAAGGAGACTTAAGCCATTTAGGATAGTTGAGGCCCGCGCTATCATACGATAGATGTTCGAGGTCGCACTAAAAAATGCTTACGAGATCAAACACTTTATTACCAAACTTGGTCTTGCGTAAGAAGTCTTAAGTCTACAATTTCACTGGGCTATTTCATGACCGCGATGAATCAAATGCTAGACAAACTGAAATTGACTAAAAACTTTAGCGAGTAAGTGAAAGTACGTTTACAGCGCATGAACCAATATTTGGCAATCTTGCGCCACAAATCATTTGAAATCAATCTAATCGTAAGAAGAATGATAGAAAAAGGAGGCTGGCGTGAGCGAGTGAATGTAAAGTTTATTGGCGCAAGAGCCAGACATGGCTATGCTGCGCCAAACAAGATTAAACTGTGGTCTAGACGTGAAGTTGAAAAAAAAGGTAAAAGTGGTTGACAAGGAGGGTCGAAAATAGAGAAAGATCGCTAGGGTATCCAGGGAGTGCGTCACCCGTACTTTCCAAAGACAGTAAACCCCATGGGAAAGAAAGATCACTAGGAACTATGAATCATAGGCTAAGAATATCATGTCTAGGAACGATGAAAGTAAACAAATTGTATTTTCTGATGAAAAGAAATTTCACCTTGACGATAAAATGACTAATTATAAATACTATTGACATGATTTGAGGAAGGAACCGAAAGAATATTTCAGGAAACAAATGGCAGAGAAGAGGAGGAGAAATAGTTTGGGGGAACCCTCAGTCATGATGAATTGGGCAATTTACAACAAGTCTCCGGACATATTGACTCCACACAATATCGAGTTACGAGTATTTTATATAATTTGATACCTTTTAGGCTTTTATTAGGTGGTGCTATTTAGATATTTCAGCAGACCAATCCTTCTAGGTATATATCCAACTCAACACAGGAATAGTTTCAAAGAGAAAAAATTAATGTTTTGCTGCGGTCAAGTCAAAGTTCTAACTTGAACTCCGTGAATAATTTTGGGGATATATTACGTACCAAGATGTATGCTAAAAAGAAACAGTTTTTTTTCCGCCCATGAGTGGAAATAGCCATAGTAAATGAATGGTGCAATATTTTTGTAACTAAACTCAACCATTTAGTCATTTCAAAGAAAGATAGAGTATTTGAGGTTATCAGGAAAATGGAGAACCAATATTATTATAATTTTCATATTTTTTTAGAAAGGTGTTCGTATAATTTGTTAACAGTGATTTTACATTTATTAAAAATATTTTCGTATTTTAATCTTTTATAACATTATTCAAAATTATTGAAACCTAATTATAATACGTATGTTGATATCCTATTTCATTTGTTTACATTAAATTTGGAATCTTTAACTATTTTATAATTTTCCCGAATTAAAATGTATTTTATTTTCTTGATTTATTGTAGCTTACCAGAAGAGCAGAAATTTGTTTTGTGAATCCCATTTATCGTTAAAAAACATCACGAATAAAGTATGCAGAGCATAATAATTTTTAATAAAAAAAGTGTTTTTACTTCCTAAACTTTTAAATATCACTAAACTCATTTATTCAAACAAGAATATGGATGATTAGAAGGGCACAGAACTATAAAAAAGCAGAAAATAATAAAATATGTAAAATGATTGTCAATTTTAATAAATCAAATAAATAAATAAAATAAGGGGAATAATCAGTAATACAAGATCTTATGACTTCGAATTATAAGCCAAACTGAGTATAACATCAGGTGAAACATAATTTTTTCCTACGGGGAAGAATAGATAATTTGGAAAAATAATATTTATCTCACTTATTAACATTATATGGTATTTTTAATTAGGATTTTTATCCAGTATTATTTAAGAATTCATTTACCCATCATTTTTTTAAAAGCGGTTAATGTAAATAAAATTTTCTTTTCACTTAATATAATACAAATGCCAACTAAATCGTATCTTAACAACTAATAAACGTTCTAGAGATGATAAATCTTTCTCGGAGAATATACTGAAATATCAAAATGTAACCCGAGATATAATAAATTTATCCGCTTCGGAAGGTATTTAATTACGAATCTCCTGCATATTTATGTTTTGTATCTTTTATCCAATTATTCTTCCTCATGTTACGAAGTAAATTCCCGTAATGCAACTATATAAATTGGTCTTAAACAGGTTTATGTGACGTTTCAACGCTGCAAATTCTCCGATTGAAAGAGTATGAAAAATAATAGCATTCCATTATTCCCATGACTTATACTTAGTTTCCAACTAAGTTTTATTGGAAAATAAATAATATTTCGTCAATGGTAATAGATTAAAAATAATTTTGATAAATTTTGGGAGAAAGAAGATTGTATTCTTAAACTTCGATGAAACTTATTATTTGTGTACAAAAGATATTCAAATTTTATTTTCATTTATCTGATGGATCGTCCCTGAAATTGATAATTATTGAATTTTTTCTAAGTTCCAGACAATAATGTCAATAATGTGTTTTGACTGGGGATACGAGTTATGACATTAAAATATTGGGTTGGAGGGAAAGTTCTGTCGTATTTTAAAGAAAATATTTGAATTCATTTATAAAAATATGTGTTTAATATTAATCAATTATATGTGCTGAGTTATTTGTTACAACCTGTTGCCATCTTTCTGGTAACCTGTGAATTCCTGTTTGGTAGAAGTTCTCGTTCTTGGAGTTAAAATAGTCAGCAACTGACTTAGAAACACTTTCAAAAGACTTGAATTTTTTTTCCCGTTAGATAATTTTGCAGAGATCTGAACAGGCAATAATCAGATGCTGCAATGTCGGGTGAATACGGTGGGTGACTAAGGACTTCCCATCCTAACGCATTCAGTTTTTGTTGTGTCATCATTGCAGTATGCGGTCGAGCATTATCGTGGTGGAACACTATTCCTTTTTTGGACACTAATGCTGGCATTTTTCTTTGATAGCTGCATTCAATTTATCCAGCTGATTGCAGTACAGATTCGCGTTAATGGCTTTTCCCTTTTTCAGCAACTCGTAGTACACTGGATCTTTCCTGTCCCACCACAAACAAAGCAGTACTTTTCGTTGATGGATACTTGGTTTTGGAACTGTTGTTGATGATGTTCCTGGTTTGCATTAAGATTTTTTTCTCTTAATATTCTCGAAAAGAATCTACTTTTCATCTCCAGTAACCAGCCTGTCCAAAAACGGCTCCACGTTGTGTCTAATCAGATATGACGAACACATTCTTACACGATCAGACAAATTCTTTTCCGTTAATTCATGTGGAACCCAAACACTTTGCTTTAACCCAAACCCAAGAGATTTAATGTGATCTCCAACAGTTGTATGATGAATGCCAAACTCTTCTGCAATTTCTCGACTTGTTAAATGTGGATTATTTTCCAACATGGATCTCAAAACATCATTATCGATCTTGGATGGTCGTCCAGATCGATCACTTTCTTGGAGGCTCAGATCCCGGAAATAATTTGCTAAATCATCTTTGACAAGTACGAATATTTACAATATCTTTTCTAAATACCGCACATAAATTTTTACATGCAACCGATGCGTTGTTTCCTTTTTGGAATTCATACAAAATGCGGTGTCGTAAATGCCCTTTATCTACTGACATGTTTTTCACTTTAAATATCACAAGTAAATGATGAACGGTAAAAAAGGAATCCTTTTATATTCTACAGCAGCTAAAAGAACAAAAAAAAAAAAAAAAAAAAAAGGATAAAAAAATATACAAGGTGTTATTTTTTTTATTTAGAAGAAAAATTACCTGCTTATTTAAAATACGACAGAACTTTCCCTCCAACCCAATATTTTATAGTTGAATAATGATGTTGATTTCGCGTTCAGTCTCATTGGGCAAGGAAATTTTCTGAAAAGTGTAATATAGGAATTTGAAATTTTGAAGCGCTTATCTAATAGTTTGATCTTTGTTTAAATTAATGAAAGTAAATATTAATAAATTACATTGAAAATATATTAAGGTTATCATGGTTAAAGCAAAGTTAGATCGTTGGAAATTTAAATGAAATTATTTCAAAATTATACTTAAATAATGTAAAAATTATATTTTCTTAAACAAATCACGATTAAATTATTCAAGAACTAACATTATTATTTTGAATAAGTACACAGATAATCAAAAATGTGAAACTAGTGATTCGGCAAAGGAGACTGGGGTAAAAGGAGGCTGGCAAAGAAGGTCGAAAATTAAGAACGATGAGTAATAGTCCCGAGGGTCTATCATCCGTAATTTACACAGATAGGAAACCTCACAGTAAATAATTCGATATAAAAACCAACGTTTTTATATGGTGGCAAAGTTTATTAGAGAAAATTATTGAAATATTAGTTAAAACTGTTGGTTATTTTTAACTTTAAAATTTACTAAAAAAGAGATATTTGTGAGCGTATTAAAAAATTCATAATACTCATAAAATCAGAACATGCATTTGAAAATTTGTAAGTCATTCTATTAAAAAAAGAATGGGAACCAGAATTCAGAAAACATTATTGTGATAAGACACGGCGCCAAATATTGGAATCTTTCTTTCTTGCCAATGATTACTGACCGAAAGTCAGCAACCCTTACTATCCCTTTGTGAGTTTTGTGATACTTCATGTGGCGTGTGGGGAGTGCCCGGTGTTTCCAGAGGGAAAAAAAAAATTTTCCTCAATCCTAAAAGAGCCGAGAGGAAAGAATATTTTGACTTATTAAAATTATTGAAATATGAGTTAAAACTTGTCGCAAAAAGTCTAAATATTGCATTGTTAGGCGAGTACGAACGATTCCCAAAATTTCAAAGCTCTAGCTTGATGGGAAGTTGGTTAAATTAACGATCGAAAATTTGATGACACACACACTCACTCAAAAATAAAAGATAAACAGTGTATCCAGAGATCGCATCACTCGTACCTACAGTGATAGCGAAGTTTTTTTTGGCGTAAGAGCCAGATGTGGAGTTACTGCGGCGAACACGGTAAATCGGTAATCTAGACATTAAAACAATGAAAAATGATTGATAGATAAGAACGGTCAAGTGAGAAAGTAAAAATTATAGGCGAAAGAGCCAGATATGGCCATGCTCCGCCAAACAAGATGCAACTGTGGTCTAGACGTGAAGAAAATACATAAATTGGTTGACAAGAAAGAGGGTCGAAAATAGAGAAAGATCGCTAGGGTGTCCCAAGAGAGCGCAACCCATGTTCAAAGACAGCAAGCCCCATGTGAAAGAAAAAGATCACCAAGGTGCCTCGGGGTCATGATGCCCGCACGTACCTGAAGAAGGCCATTCCCTGAGGGACAGGGCGCCGGCATATACTCCCATGAGCTGGTTACCCATTTTACACGTCTCTTACAACATGCATGAGTGATAGTGCGACTATTCTGTCACATCCGGTCACCTCACTGATACCTCGTAATTTTTAACCTCGGTCAATTGACGAGGACGAAACCCGAGCTGGCAACCCCTCTCTCAACTTCCACACCACGCCAATGGGAGGACTTGGGCCCCAAAGATTTTGCGTGCATCATCTCCGGCTACACGGTGGGCCCTTAGTGGCATCTAGTCTCGAACTTACGACTCGACGAAATCCCCGGCCACGAGTTCACTGCCTTAAACACTAGGCTACAGCATCCACTCTCGCAAGATAAATCTTGTTTATAATTGCACTCCGACATTAAATTAGATTAACCTCTGTACATCACACTACGTTATGAAGGCTACACCACGGAATGTTGCATTTCCACCGTTCTTCATTTATATTTGTTATAATCGAAAAAAACGAGAACATTCTTCTTTGATGTAACAGATCTCATTAGCTTTTTTTAAATTACCTTTTAGGGTATTTAATTGGAGAACAACTCCTTGTGAGAGTAACACGACTTGTGTAAATTAGCATTACAATACAAGTGCAGTAAATGGAAAATTATCAAAAACAACGACAGTGTTTATGGTGCAAGTGCCGAATGGTTGCAAGCGATAGTTATTAGTTAATAACGTCGCTCTAAAAACAACACAAGGACCATTGGCAACATAGCTATAATTTTGAACCTCGGTCAAGCGATGAGGACTACACCCAAGTTAGTACCTCCTTTACCCGACTGATTTAGCAGGCATCAGTCCCGGCTAGACAGCGGGTCTTAAGTGGCACAAAAAAACGAACCCAAACGATTCGATAAAAACCTTCTGTCACGAGTATACGACCGAGGCTACCGAATTTATGGTCAATTGCTAGTACTCGCATCTAGATATAAAAATAATCGAAAAGATATGGTTGAGAAGGAACAAGGATAGTTTAGGTTTTCCCGGGGGTATATTTCGTTTTTTTTTCAAAAGAAAGACATCAAGAATGTCAAAACAATTTTTAGAATGAACAAAAGAATAATCTCGCAAAATCGGTGCTGGAGTCCAATGTTTACATAAACCGGTTTATCCCAGAAGACATCAATAATTGTAACGGGTGTACCTAAATGATCCGCAAAACTGCAAATATAAAAAAGTAGGCCTACAGCTTTACTAATTACAGCATTAGTTAGAACAGATTAAGTTTTTTTTAGCTGTATATTTATGACCATACGAGACAGTGCACAACACGCAAGCTATTAAAGAATTAAGGTATTCAAAATGGCGGTTTAGTTTAGTTTTTAGTTTATATTAACGTCGCACTAGAAGCAACACGAGGGCTATTGGCGACGGACCTCGTAATTTTGAACCACGGTCAAGTGACGAGGACGACACCTGAGCTGGCACCCCCCTCTTCGAAAATCCATACCACACCAACGGGAGGACTTTGGGCCATTCAAAATGGCGGATCCCGTGAGGAAAGCTCATTGTGTAGAGTAGTTCATCAAAACAATCCATTCGCACGTAGAAGAGTGAGTGAGTGAGTGAATGTAAGGTTTATTGGCGCAAGAGCCAGATATGGCTATGTTGCGCCAAACTAGATTAAACTGTGGTCTAGACGTGAAGTTGGAAAAAAAAAGGCAAAAATGGTTGACAAGAAGGAAGGTCGAAAATAGAGAAGTATCGCTAGGGTTTACCGGGAGTGCGTCACCCATATTTACCAAGACAGTAAACCCCATGGGAAAGAAAAAGATCACTAAGGTGCCTCGGGGTCATGATGCCCGTACTTACCTGAAGGCAAGCCCCTGAGATCCCCCTGATATAATCCCCAGGGGCAGGGTGCCCGGCTATACCCTCAGACGCTGGGTACCTATTTTAGTAGCCTTTTACTACATGCATGAGCTACAGTGGGGCTATTCTGTCAACCCCTGTCACCACACGGGTCCAAGGAGGGTCGAAATTAGAGAAGGATCGCCCGGGAGTGCGTCACCCGTGTTTACCAAAGACAGTAAACCCCATAAGAAATAGATCACTCAGGTCCCTCGGGTTCGTGAAGCCCGTACTTACCTGCAGTAGGTAAGCCCCTGAGGGCAGAGAAATTATCTAACGGGGAAACATCTCGTTCAAGCGGTCGCATTAAAACTAGTGAAGAATGGAGAAAGTGAAATATTTCTACGACCTAAAAATTCAATTCGAAAAGCCTCCCAAGAGCTAAATATGGCAAGATCCGCGATAAACAGATTGTTGGCTGAAAGTCGTAATTACTAATTAAGCAAAGTTTAGATTCTGTATTCATTACATTGAGATTATTCGAAACTTTTTGAATCTGCAATTGATATGTTGTTGGATTAGCAGGAATGGCACCATAATATGCTGGAAATAAATTATTTGGATACCGCCAGGAGGCGCCTTGTTTCGACTAAGCATGAGCGCACGGCTCATGGATAATATTTCAGAGTACATTTGAATTTTGATCGTGTAAGGCGAGTAATTTTCTTGTTTTGATGCAATTTCTCCTGACCACAAAAGTGGGTTAAGTTAAAATATGGGCTGTTTGGAAGCCTCGTATAATTTGTAAATAGTATAATTTGCTTATGTGGAATTTGCGCGTAGAGACTGTAAATGTGTTTAAAAAAATTGCTCTCCCTATATTTGGCTCGGTGGATTATTGTTCTCCAAAATATAGCCACTCCGGTCTCCTGACATTGCTCCTAGACTTTCTTTTGGGGTTATATAAAAGGCGGAATGCACTAAGCAAAAGTAAATCAATCTAACGATTAAGTTTTGACACAAAACTAAAGTAACACAAATTTAACAGAAGATCCAAACATTGATGGGTGCTTAAGTGTTATTGTATTGAAGTATAATCTTTATATTGCTCATGCTGAGAAAGGATCTCGCATGGAAGTTTACCAAGGTAACAGATGAAACTTTAAATAATGCTATCTGTTGTAATTAAAGTTTCGCTGAAGGTCTACTCATTTTAAAATAAATTTTGTAAGTTGTACTGATCTTTTGGGGGGCATGGCATCTTAACAGAACTGCAGAATGAACTGAATATACGGTAGCTCTATTCAACGATGATAGAATTTTAAAAAACGCTTCAATAACTAGTACTAGGAGAATCCATTTTGTTCTAATTGATTAGAGCATTACACAAGACGCCACTTCACTCAAGGTCAACCGTTTTTCACCGCGAGTTACAAAACATCGTCCTGTCAAAAGCCCAATGAAAATTTTTAAGCAAATGCTTCGAAAGCTTGGGAAACTTTCAGTCAAACATTTTATCCCTGATATTCATTGTTCGATTTATAAGAATGAATTCTGCTTTCAAAACAAAAAGCTACCAATCCCTATGATTAATGGTTCCTTTAATGAATTACTAAAAACACAGATACCGGGAAATTTTTTTACAATAGCTGAAGATTGCATCTAATTGGACGAAAAACAGAAGAGAAAATTCTAGGAATCCGATCTCAACAAAATGATAATTACCCCTGGTGTATTAAACAAATTCAATTTGCAGGATAATGCACTTTGTTCTACCTGTAGCAAGATCAATGATCTGGAACACATTCTATTAACTTGCTCAAACTATACCTCCCATTGAAATGAACTCTGGAACATTCTTCAATTAGATTCCCGTTGCACCATCGCTTTCAGAGAAGTTTTAAGCAAGTATAAAATAAGAATTAGATTAAGAGAAAGCAGTATTAAATAAGAATTTTAGAGATTTTTACAGAGGATGAAATGCTTTGATATTTATTAATTTGAATTTAATGTATCCCGATTGGGACATTTATGCCCTACATCCCTTAGTCAAACAAAGGATCCAATTGGACAAAAAGTAGGGACGGAATCAAGCCCTCAAATCTTCAAAATGTTCATAACTTCTAGGTTTTAAAATTATAGAAAATTATTGTGGAAATTTAGAGTTCGCCGATACGGTTACAGGTACTAACACTTTTGACTCGAAGTACGAGTCCCATAGAAATAACCTGAAATATGTTCAAGATGAATCCACGGTGTAATATTACTTTCGACCAACTTTTTGAAAAAACAGTAGCTAATAAAAAAAGTATTCAGAACAATCTTGCAGAAGATGAAATATTGATATTTACTGAATTAAAGGAATATTTTACGTGGTATAATGTCCTATGTTAGATTGGTTGGTTTTATGGGATACAGAGCTGTTCCGAAATCTATATTTTTCTAGCAGAAACAACGCGACTCCCGCCAGCGGACGCTGTTGATTGGAGTGAGCAGCGTCAAAACAGACCGAGCTTGAACTAAGAACGAGAGAGAACACTTTTTGCTCTACCATGTAACCCGTGTTGCGTCTTACAGTGATGTGCAACTGTTGTAATTAATTTTAATATATATTTTCATTTACAAGGAAGTGCAGAGTTTTCATTTACATAAGATGATGAGTTTGTTTTATTCGCAACTAAAGAAATAAAACACTAGCTCCCCGGAACGACAGTAAAAAGTATGTCAAATTTTGATATTCTTAATGAATAATTAATGATCTACCTAATCTGAATAAACTAGAAACTTGATTAATATATTTTTTTGTTAACACAGAGCAGTAATAATTGGAGTACGGGCATCTCTCTGTACTCATGCGATCTTTAACATAGGGTTTAGTCTTTGGTAAACACAGGTGAAGCACAATTCACTCAAGGTAGGTTGACAGTGTAATATTTTCAAATAAATTTGGAGAAGGCAGTAGCTAATAAGCATTCTGAACATTCTTGCAGAAGTCGATATATCCTTCGATTTAAAATATTTTAAAGATAAATAAGCCTTGGCTCTGTATCCCAAAAATTCAACCAATCAAACGACACTATTCAGTGAGTGAGTGAGTGAATGTAAAGTTTATTGGCGCAAGAGCCAGATATGGCTATGCTGCGCAACACAAGATTAAACTGTGGTCTAGACGTGAAGTTGAAAAAAAGGTTAAAATAGTTGACAAGAAGGAAGGTCGAAAATAGAGAAGGATTGCTAGGGTATCCCGGGAGTGCGTCACCCGTGTTTACCAAAGACAGTAAACCCCATGGGAAAGAAAGATCACTAGGGTACCTCGGGTTCGTGAAGCCAATACTTACCTGAAGAAGGCAAGTCCCTGAGGTCTCCTGATATAATCCCCAGGGGCAGGGTGCCCGGCTATACCCCCAGACACTGGGTACCCATTTTAGTCGCCTCCGTGTTTACCAAGACAGTAAACCCCATGGGAAAGAAAAAGATTACTAAGGTGCCTCGGGATCATGATGCCCGTACTTACCTGAAGAAGGCAAGTCCCTGAGGACAAAAACGAAACGATACTATTCAATGTACGTGATTGAGACAACCGAGTGATCTTTCCTATTAATTTTACTGCCTTTTGCCAAATATTGGAGAGGCGCTACTGGTATTCCTTGAGGACACTACTCTATTTGTGATCTTAAATTTCACCATCACTTAAATTTCTTTTTTTTTTTGTCAGAAAATAAGCATAATTTTTGAAACAATACCTTTCGATTATATAAACACAAAAAAGTAGCCAAAACAACTTTAGACATCGATTTTAAGAAATTATGCCAATTTTTATTACGAAAAAATTACATTTTTACTTAAAGTTTACTTTTTTTCGGAACAGTAGCCTAACTGGAAAGACTGGCGAAACCGAATTGCCGGCCACAGTTTAAGGAACTTGGGGCTCTCGTGTGTCTTAGCGTCAAATTTGACGTCATCTGAGAAATGTAAATATCGATGAATAAGATGAAAGCGTCAAAAAGATATGATTTTTGAAAAAAAGGGGGGAGTCGATGTTGAATGTCTCTTACTCCAAAAGTGCCCTACATCAGGTATTTTCCCATTTCCGTGTAAAATATTCAAAGTGATAAAAACTTGAATTTCGTTTTTTGTCTTTGGTTCCCGTTTTCTTATTCTGCCGTTTCTTTGTAGATTATTGTTTCGAATAAATCGATCTGCATATTGATTAGTTTCAGCAACTATCATTTCAAGGATATTATCAAAAAATATCAAGAAATTGTAGGGTTCCATCACTTATATCAATATTCAAATGAACAGCTCGATTCGCAGTGAAAAGAAAACGTGGTGGTGCTAAAGGAGGATTACTAGTATCAATTTCAAAGTTCCGAATTTAAGTAAGGTCATCTAACATTTCCTCATCACTAGAGAAGTCCGATAATGAACTTTTTGTAACTACCAGAACCGTTTAGTGAAATTTCAAATTCACCGTCTGATCCAATATCAGAGATACCGTTTATTATAAGCCACTCATTCCGCTTTTATTTTACCTCCGAATTAAAAAATATTTTATACAACATGCGATTCACCGAATAAGTGAAAACCCAAATTTGCGTTCCTTCCCGCTTAAAAAAAGCAATAAATTTTGACTTGGAAGCAAGTTCAAATTTGTTTTACGACCCTATTTTACTGGACAACTAGAACCCCTGTTAGAAACATTTCAAATTAAAAAACTTGGGCAAATCAGTGGATTAGCGTCGAAAAATGTTGCCCAAACGGCATTCGAACAAGTCAGGGAAGTAAAAATCACCAAGATCCTGAAAACTATAGACCAATCAGTCTCATCTCATGCATAGCAAAAATTTTCGAAAAAATCCTACTTAAAAGAATTCAATCCTTCAATGATCAAAATAACATTATCCCTCCGCATCAACATGGGTTCAGAGCTGAGACCTCAACCTGCCATCAACTTCTTCGTGTTACCAACTTCATTAAATCCAACCTTCAAAACCGAACCTCCACCGGTGGACTCTTCCTCGACGTCCAGAAGGCGTTTGACCGCATCTGGCACAAAGGACTTGTTTTCCGACTAATATAACTTAACTTCCCTGACTACATTATTCGTATCATCCATAGTTACATTACCAATAGAACATTTCAAGTTAAACTCCACCCAAACCTCTCCAATATCCATAAAATCTCTGCAGGTACTCCGCAAAGAAATATTTTATCAGCAATATTATTCCAAATCTACATCTATGACTTCCCTACCTCTCCACACGTTGAAATCTGTCTCTTTGCCGATGACGCTGCAATTCTCACAAGCAACAAAATAATCTCCGAAATCTACTACATCCTGCAAGACTACATCAACGCCCTCGAAGATTGGCTCTCCCTCTGGAGAATTGCCATCAATGCGGACAAATCAAACGCCGTCCTCTTCACTAAAAATCAAGCTCAATCCCCCCCCCCTCCGATAAACTTTTTTTGACAGTTATATCGAATGGACTGACAACACCATGTATCTTGGCCTCCACCTTGATTGCAAACTTACCTACCGCGATCATATTAAACTTATCTCTGAAAGAGCCTCCAAAAAATTCTACGCTCTGCAACCACTCCTTGGCAAAAAAATCAAAACTTTCTCTCCATAACAAGACTCTTGTTTTCAAAACCTATATTCTCCCGACCATCACCTATGCATGTCAAATCTGGGGCTCCACTGCACTTTCCAACCGCCTTAAAATTCAGCGCACACAAAACCTCTTCCTCCGTACAATTGCACAAGCCCCCAGGTATATGGCAATCCGTTACCTCCACAAAGAACTTCAAATCCCATCCATTGCAAAAATGATCTCAAATTTATCTTCAACTTTCTACAATACAATCCCAAACCATTATAATTATACAATCAACTCCCAACAAAACTACCTCGATCAAACAAACCACCTCGCTCAATTTGTTTCCACACTTGCAGCTCCCTTTTAAACAAGGATAGAACTCACTTGACTTCCATCTCCCCTTGATCCTTTTTTCAAGTCCTGTTTCCATTGTCATGTCACTTCAGACGAAGCAAAAGCGGCTGTTTAGCCTTTGGATCTTCAAATCACGTAGACTACTCGAAGTCAGGGAAGACCCATTTTTAAATACCCGAGCGGAGTCGGGCAAAACTGGAAAGTTATTGAACAAATGTTTCGCGCAGCTTTAAACTTATGGTACAGTGAGTGAATGTAAAGCTTATTGGCGCAAGAGCCAGATGGGGCTATGCTGCACCAAACAAGTTAACCCGAAAGAAAAATCCTCCTACGCATATTTTATCTAAAAGGGAAAAGAACTTGACCCATGTCACAGTGAACGGGTAACGTATAAAAGCTCTAGTTAATTCATGTGACTATTATTCTGTCATTAAATGTTCCAGTGCTTACTGAAAAAGCGACTATTTTAAAAAATCCACGTGCAAAACGTGTTGCCACTTCCGGACTCTGTATTGAAAGTAAATCTGAATGGGACGATAAGGCCGTTTGCAATTTTCCCAGTCTAGCCATCAAATGATATTTGGATGGAGTGAGTGAGTGAATGTAAAATTTATTGGAGCAAGAGCCAGATATGGCTATGCTGCGCCAAACATATATTTGGATGGAATTGTAGCTGCATATATAGCACAAAAACAAATTGTGGAAATTAAAAATAGACTCTCCGAAATCTTTCCAGTAGACACAGAATAGAGTAAATCTGATTGTTCCATGTTTAATGGAAACCCATTTTGAGTGAGTGATTGTAATGTTTATTGGCGTAAGAGCCAGATATGGCTATGCTGCGCCAAACAAGATTAAACTGTGGTCTAGACGTGAAGTTGAAAAAAAAGGTAAAAGTGGTTGACAAAGAGGGTCAAAAATAGAGAAGAATTACTAGGGTATCCCGGGATTGATTTCTTGTGTTTATCAAAGACAGTAAACCCCATGGGAAAGAAAGATCACTAGGGTACCTCGGGTTCGTGAAGCCCATACTTGCATTCTTCAGGTAAGTCCTTGAGGTCCCCTGATATAATCCCCAGAGGCAGGGTGCCCGGCTATACCCCCAGACGCTGGGTACCCTTTTTAGTCGCCTTTTACGACATACATGAGCTACAGCGAGACTATTCTGTCCTCCCCGGTCACCACACGGGTCAGGAAACCCATTTTAAAATGCATATATGTTAATCAACACATTTGAGATAAGGCTATGGTAACTGGAAATAAAATTTGAATGTGCGAAAAAGTGCTCTTCGTACCAGCCACGATTATAGACACTGAAAATGACAGTTGTAAAGTGTGGGTAACAAAAGAGTCGCAGCAAATTCAAATGATACCGAGCGAAAAAGAGCCCACTTATCAACGATGACTCCATTTGTTCGCTGAATGATATGTACCTAGTAGATTGTCAGGGACATAAAATAGAGAAGCATGCTAGATACCAAGCTTACAAATCTCAGCTACTTAATTTGGTTTGGTTTTATTAACGTCGCACTAGAAGCAACACTAAGGTTAATGGTGACGGACTTCGTAATTTTGAACCACGGTCAAGTGACGAGGACGACACCCGAGCTGGCACACCCTCTCCTAACATCCACACCATGCCCACCGGAGGACTTTGGGCCCTGAACAGATTTAACAGATACTTTGATTATCACTTACGGTTAGTGTGTTTTAGGGCAGTGGGTCACAGAATTTGTCTGCATCATAGTTTTTCATATGATCAAAAAATGCGCCAGATAAAACATTTGTCAAAAAATGAAATGGGGATTCCACAAAATATTTGTCAACACGCCATAGTGGTATACGTGGGTGACGCCAAAAGTTCCTTCTCTATTTGACCCTCTTCGTCAACAAATTCCTTTTCCTACGTCTAGACCATAGACCTTGTTTGGCGCAGCATAGCCGCATTTAATTGTGCCATTAAACTCCAATGTCACCGCTCTTAAATATTGGCTAACGACGTCCCCACCTTGATTGGGTTTCAAGATAAGAGTCTTAATTTTGAGAATACAAGGGATGCACACTTGATCAATGCCTCGCATGGCTCTCTAAATTTAATAAAATGGAAGGGATTCCGCTCTTTTTAATTTCAAAATCCATGGAACTATCCACCTTGGTATTATCCTGCTCTTTAGGGACGTGATCCTAAGCCAATTTCTAAACTGGCGTCCCTGGATTATCAAGGTAAGATCAATGAAAAGGTGTCCATGCACACCACAAACTCAATTTATTCAGGAGAGTGATTCACTATATTCTGTAATTGGGACTTTATTCATTGTACGATCACCAAGAATGCTGGGGTGCATCATCCGTGTTTACCACAGATAGGAAACCTCATAGAAAAATTAAGGACTAGGGTACTTCGGGGTCATAATGCCCGTCCTAAGTAAATGCTCCTGATAACCATCTGTGTCTGGAGAATATACGTTTATACTTCCAGACACTAGGTACCCATTTTAGTCATCTTGTGACATGCATGAGCTACAGTAGGAATTGTCTTTCACACCCGGACACCACAAGGGTCATCCAACCACTTGCTTTTACGGATTCAGACTTGCTCCAACAGCTCAAGGCGAGTGAGTGAATGTAAAGTTTATTGGCGCAAGAGCCAGATATGGCTATGCTGCGCCAAACAAGATTAAACTGTGGTCTAGACGTGAAGTTGAAAAAAAGGTAATTAGTTTAGTTTTTTTTTTATTAACGTCGCACTAGAAGCAACACGAGGGCTATTGGCGACGGACCTCGTAATTTTGAACCACGGTCAAGTGACGAGGACGACATCTGAGCTGGCACCCCCCTCTCCTAACATCCACACCACGCCAACGGGAGGACTTTGGGCACCGAACAGATTTAACGTGCATCAGCCCCGGCTACACGGCGGGTCTTTGGTGGCCAAGGATCGAACCCGCGACTGAAAGAAAACCGCCAGCCGCTATCCACGACCTTGACTACTAGGCTACCGCGGCCCCTGAAAAAAAAAGGTAAAAATGGTTGACAAGGAGGGTCGAAAATAGAGAAGGATCGCTAGGGTATCCCGGGAGTGCGTCACCCGTGTTTACCAACCAACAGCTCAAGGCAATCAACACGTTAGAACTTTAAGACTTCTCTCCTCAGTCCTGAGGTTCGTAGAATTATCGACTGACACATACCTGAAGGATTAATAGCAAGTCACCATGAATTTGGTAAAGAAACTAAATCGAGTCTGGATAAAGAATCGAAAAAATGGAAATAGTGTTGCCTAAAACAAAGAACAGGCATAGATGAAGAAATAGAAATTTTTGGTTTGAATTCAGCTATTTGAGTATTTGTTGAATTTACTCGACAAGAATATTATTTAATAAAGTCTAAAATGCTTTGTCTGAAAAAAAATTACAGTGGTTGATTGGTTTATTTTCTATCGAAAAGTTTATTTCGTCAGTGTAATGAAGTAATTTAGTTTTTAGTTTTTATTAACGTCGCACTAGAAGCAACACGAGGGCTATTGGCGACGGATCTCTTAATTTGGAACCACGGTCAAGTGACGAGGACGACACCCGAGCTGGCACCCCCTCTCCTAACACCCACACCACACCAACGGGAGGACTTTGGGTCCCAAACAGATTCAACGTGCATCAGCCCCGGCTACACGGTGGGTCTTCAGCAGCCAAGGATCGAACCCGCGACTGAACGAAAACCGCCGGCCGCTAGTCCACGACCTTGACCACTAGGCTACCGTGGCCACCAAACAAGGTAAATCTGATCTAGACAGTAAGACATTGAAAAAAGACAAAAAGGTCATTTGAGGAAGTAAAGTTTATTGACACACGAGCCAAATATAGCTATGCTGCGTCAAATAAGAATTAATTGTGGTCTAAACGAGAGGAAATTGAGAAATTGAGGGCGTGTCACTCGTGTTTACCAAAAACAGTAACCCCCCCCCCATGGGAAAGAAAAAGATCACTAGCGTACCTTGGTGCCATGATACCCGTACTTGCCTAAAGAAGGCAAGTCCCTGAGGTCCCCAGATGTAATCCCAAAGGCAGAGTGCCCGTCTGTACCCCCAGACGCTGGGTACACATTTTAGTTGCCTCTTACGACATGCATGAGCTACAGTGGGACTATTCTGTCATTCCCAGTCACAACTCCAAGGGAGGACTTTGAGCCCGGCAGATCTAACGTGCATCAGCCCCGGCTACGCGATGGTTATTCGTTATGTGATAACCAATGTTACCAATAAAATGATTCGGCAATGATATCGTACTTTCTACACTGAAGTCAAATCGCGTTAAAATATTAAACCCTTTAACACACAATGTAAGCCACAAAAGCCTTTAACTGCATCATAACGTTGTCTCAACTGGGTGACTGCACTGTTATCAAAATTTGAGCTTGTAAGTCTAAGGAAGCAGCATGAGCAATCATGAGCACTTTTCAACCGTAGCACTTGCATACCAGTGAAAGAGTAATCAAATTTTATTAACTAAAGTCTGCACTCAATACAGTACGAAAGGTAACTGGATTAAAAATTTACTCCAAACTTAATAAATATCGTGGAGAATTATAACCCAAATAATGTAATCAACAACTTAACTACAACTTTAATTTCGTGAATGTAATATTGCCATGAATCTTAAAGGAACCAATGGCGCAGAGGTAAAATTCTTGACTACAGGGTGGAAGTTCCCCGAGTTCAGAACTCAGAGCTGGCAATAAAAACTCACGTTAAACTTTTTTTTTCTATAATTTCTAAAACCTTCCTGAATATTCTTTACGCTTTTTTGGCGCTAACGGCTCGAGGAAATCAACGCAGAAAGTCAGATTACAGTAAGGCTGCTCGGCAGTCCGGACGATCGTAGAATTATCGTTACTTTACTGGTACACATCTGAAAGATTAATGTCAAGTACCAACGAATAAAGTAAAGAAATTAAATTGCGTCAGAATAAAGAATCGGAAAATGGATATATTTGAATAGTGTTTCCTAAAATAAAGAGCTATTCTCGCTTTAAGAGCTCGAAATCATTCTGTTTAGAAGCAGCCATTTGAGTACTAGTTAAATTTGCTTTACCAAGTCACATCCTTGTTGTCAAATCCAGAATGTTTTGTCTGAACAAAAATACAGCGGTCGATCAGTTTAGCTTTTATCACAAAACATTAAAATAAGAGTAAGAATATTAAAAATCGGAGGAAATGTAACTTCCGAGAAATCTTCCCTATTTTGGCTCTTTTGTGTGAGCTTTTTTGCATGTAAATAGACAAAATATAGGTTTGAAAATGATAGAATTTCTGTATAATATCCCTGCAAGAAATTAAAATGGACTGCAGAAAAGAGCCTTTATGTCTAAAAAACACTAGAGCTATCCAAATTATTTAATGTTGAAATCAGTTGACGCATAATTTCCACGATAAAGATTCACACAGAACCTAGAGTCTCCATTGGTTGGTTGAATTTATTTACGTCACTAGAAGAAACACGAGAGCTTTTGGCGACAGATCTCACAATTTTGAGCATCTGTCAAATGACGACGGCACCCGAGCTGGCGTTCCTTTCAGTCTCCGACTTAAGTAAAATTGAAAGAGAAAATTCAAAGAATGGCTGTTGGATACAGCTGCAGCATTTTGTTACTTTAAAATGGTTCTCTACTTTTAGAATTACTAAGGTTACCTAGGCACCAAAATGCTTTAAATTTTGAGTTTATTTTTTTTAAAATTTTACTTTTAAAAATAGAGAATGCTTTTCTGAATGCGTAGATGTATCATAAGAATTGGTAAATATAGCGCTTCAAAATAGATTATATTGTAAATAAGCGTGTTACGCCTGTGACTGTTGATCACCAGTCTACTGCTATGCCTATCAGCTAATCTGGCAATGCAAGCATGTGCAAATGATGTGAAGCTAAGTGAACTGAATACCTTCTGCTACCTCTATATAAAGTAACAAATGCAATCGAATGAGAGAGGAACCACGTTCCACTTTCCCGGTTCCGTTTTACCCATGACTAAACTCTTGGGGTCGCTGTAGTCTAGTGGTCATGGTTTCGTGGCCTGCGGTTTTCGTTCAGTTGCGGGTTCGATCCTTGGCCGCCAGAGACCCGCAGTGTAACCAGGGCTGAGGCACGTTAAATCTGTTCGGGGCCCAAAGTCCTCCCGTGGCGTGGTGTGGATGTTAGGAGAGGGGGTGCCAGCTCGTGTGTCGTCCTCGTCACTTGACCGAGGCTCAAAATTAGGAGGTCCGTCACCAATAGCTCTCTTGTTGCTTCTAGTGCTACGTTAATAAAAACTAAACTATGACTAAATTCTTTTACTTGTTTTTAATAAAAGCTTATTTGTTAGTTACGCGTTTTTAGATCTGTCTGTGATTAAACTTGCACAAAAAGACTAGAATCCGTGTTTAAATGTTCTTGTACACCGTGATGAGAATTCGTGGTCTGCGTGGATGGTAGCGGAATAGCCTGCTTTGGCTCTTGCGCCATTAAACCAGATAGTCGATCACTCCTTACGTTGTACCCGTGTGGTGACCGGGAATGACAATAGTCCCACTTTAGCTCTTGCATGTCGCAAGAGGAGACTAAAATGGGTACTCAACGTCTGAGGGTATAGCCGGGCACCCTGCCCCTGGAGATTATATCGGGGGACCTGAGGGACTTGCCTTCTTCAGGCAAGTACGGGCATCATGACCTCGAGGCACCGTAGTGATCTTTTTCTTTCCCATGGGATTTACCGTCTTTGGTAAATACGGGTAACGCACTCCCGGGATACCCTAGCGATCTTTATTTTCGACCCTCCTCCTTGTCAACCGATTTGTGTCTTTTCATCAATTTCACGTCCAGATCACAGTTAAATCTTGTTTGGCGCAGCATAGCCTCATCTGGCTCTTGCGCCAATAATTTTTACATTCACTCACTCATTACGTTGATAATCCCATGGGTTTGATGGCGAACCATAGCTGCCCCTCACGTCAAACTCGCGTAATATACCAATATATATAAAGAAGTTAATTATGTTTTTCTATTTTTTAGTAGACTAGATAGCGCTAGCTTTCCAGATGCCTTTGTTTTATCGCGATCTACATTTCTAGGTTTGTACAGATGTATGTTTCTTGGAATTAGTTTTTTGTAACCCAAATTTATTTTAATGAAAATGATCTGCAGAACTACCATTGTTTTTTTTTTTTTTGAACATTCCTGAACTGCCATTGTCCACCTGCTCTACCAGTAAAATACGATTCTGGTGACTCTCCATCAATAATCGTCAATGTTCTGGTCTGTCCGGTTTTGTTCCACTGATATTTTCTCGGTAATTTCTAGCTATTTTGTGTCCATCGTTGAAAATAAACAGTGAAAAAGACCATGTAGTTTTTATTTCTGGCACCAAAGAAACAGGCTAATAAGGAAGAGATATACTAAGGGTTATTTATCCAGCATTACTTTAAATTTTTTCAAACTTTTTTGCTTCATTTTGCTGTTTGTATAAAGATACTAAATCTCCATGGGAAAGAAAGACAATAAGCGTACCTCAAGGTCATGATGCAGGTACCTACCAAAAGAAGGCAAGCCATCGAAGACGAATGAAAATAGTGCTGTAAAAATTTGAAATGTTCTTTTTATGATCCTACAATGGATCTTGAAATTCCTTGAGGATAGAGAGTTTTAAGGTGCATTTCCTGTAAACACACAATTACCTCAAATATGTGAAGTGCATTTGATTATATAAACATTGGCGATAGCCAATGTTTATATATTCAACAGTTGCATTGCTCCAAAGACAATTATAAATTTACCATCGCCACTTGTAAAATTAGAATATTATGACAGTATGCTTTTATTTAGTCCGTCAGAAGTGAATTTATTGCGAAGAAATCTGTAGAAGAAACCCTTCAAAGTAAAAATTGCGACACAGATTTCAAAGCCATTTTTGATCGCGGAAAATCGCAGCATTAGTTTCCATTACTAAACCAGGTAAACAGTTCCCTCCCCGATAGTAATCGCCCGATTTCTATTACCTAAACTTAAATTAGCTGAAAGCATTTTAAACACGTCTAATTATTTTATTTAGAACGACATCCTTACATCCAAACAGTCTTAAAGAAAAACTCCATCAGCTTCTACATGTCGTAGAACACTTGGTAAAGTCCATATTTAATAAGAAATCGACTGGTGCGATTTTCCTTGATATCCAGAAAGCTTTTGACAAAGTTTGGCATGTTGGATTAGTCTTTAAAATTCAACCCCCAACCACTGATCTCATTACATTTGTACAATCCTATGCCTTCAATATATCTTTTTCTGTCAGTTTTTAATTCTTCCAAATTAAAAATCTTTCTGCTAGTTTACTTGAAGGCCCCTCCATAGAAAAGGGGAAATATCATCGGTGTATTCGGCTGAGTTATGCCCATATTTTTTCGAATGTAATTATTGATTGGTTTTTCTTATTAACGTCACGTAGAAGCAGCGAGTGTGAGTGAAAGTTAAGTTTATCGGCGCAAGAATCCAAATGGGGTTATGCTACGCCTAACTAGATGTTTCTGCGGTCCAGACGTTTAAAAAAAATGGAAAGGTGACGAGTTTGACACGAATCAAAGAGGGAGAAGGATCACAAGGGTATCCCCGGGGCACGTCATCCATTTTTTACCGAAAACAGTAACACCCTCATAGTTTATTTCATTGACTTGGAGTCTGCTGGGGCTCTTCAGCGCCATAAGTAAAAACGCTTTGCTAACTTGTCAGACGAGAAGTCTTTTCAACCTAGTTGGGTGGAGCTTGGCAAAAAGTTACCGGTCAACTTTCCTTGGGACCCACTGGTGAGCGAGAGAATATACCTCAGTCAAACATACAATAGGACGAAAAGCGGAGAGAGTGAACGTAAAGGTTATTTGCACATGGGCCAGATATGGTTATGTTGCGCCAAACAAGATTTAACTGTTGTCTGGACAAGAAATTGGGGAAAAAAAAAAAAAACCCCAAAGTTGGTAGTTAAGAAAAAAAAAAAAAAGAATTGCAGGGGAAACGCGGAAGTGCATCACCCATGTTTACCAAAGACAGTAAACCCCATAGGAAAGGGGGGGAATCACTAGAGTGCCCCGGGATCACAATGCTCGTATTTGCCTCTAGAAGAAAAGTCCCCGAGGTCCCCTCATATAATCCCCGGGGGCAGAATATCCGACTATACTCCAGACGCTGAGTACCCTTTTTAGTCGCCTCTTTCGACATGCATGAGCAACAATGGGACTATTCTGTCATTCCCGGTCACCACACGGGTATTCGCCACACTTGACCAGAGTTTGAAGTACCCACTGCCGCATCTGAGTCAACAACTCTCCCCCCTCCGTGAGACACGATACTCCAATATTTCGGAAAAAATGTGCTTCGCCGAAGT
>BMAW01116333.1:0-34995 GCA_019974015.1 Nephila pilipes | reverse complement strand
GAGTCCTCAATGAATGTTTATCTTACACGAAACGGATAAGATTAGTGACTTGGTGCAAGAGATTCTAGCATAATAGCAGGCATCCATTGCATACCAACTCGTGGAACGTTGACAAGCAGTGAATTATCCCATGCCTTATGTTCGTGTCCTTTCCCATCCTGAAAAATGTTCAAAGGACTTCGTTTGTGACCGAAATCCATTGCTTTGAAATGGTCGTTCGTATTCCTAATGGTAGTAAACTATAACTTTATGACCATTTTTGGATCAAGATGGAATACTCAGAGTAAGTTCAGGCTAAGAAACAGTAATTCAAGTGAAATGCGAAAGAATCCTATGGTTCTACTAACCAAACATAATTTTACCGTAAATGTGATCAATCATTTCCATGTTTTTCACTTCCATGCAGGTGCTTCAACAACAATGTCACTTCTAATTAGTAAATTCTGTATTGTTTCTGCAAGAAATGTAATTATAAAAATTATATTTAATAGTATAATTTGTAAAAGGGTAAATTCCAAGTCTGTGCAGCAGCAGAAGGCTGGTTTTCTAGAGTGAACATACCCAGAGTGTTTGCTAAAATAAGACTTGATTTCTGTGATCGCTTCTGGGTAAAAAACTTCGTAGGCAGAAGTAAACATTTAAAAGGACGGTTGTATGCATATTTGTTACACTTCGAAGGTCTTACAATTCGAAATTGTAAATTATCTAACAAGTGCAGTGTTTCTAGCAGCTTTTAAAAAACTTTGTTGCTAAAAGAAGAAAACAATCGGATATTTCGAGTGACAACGGTAGAAATTTTGTAGGTGCTCATAGAGAATTAAAAGCAATTTTGAAATTTTTATTTAAAGATACGAATGATGAGGAAATATAATTTCATTTAGCTACTGAAGGTTTAAATTGGCACTTTAATCCTCCCTCTACTCCTCACTTTGGAGGTTTATAGGAAATCAGGTTATAGTCCCTTAAATATTATTTGAAGCGTGTGGTAGGGAAAACAGTTTAAACTTATGAAGAATTTTTGACTCTAATTATTCAGATTGGATCTGTTCTTCACTTTCACCCGCTATGCCCTCTTTCAAATGATCCAAATGATGATGAGGCATTGACACCTACTCACTTTATTATGGGATAATCTTAATTTAATGATATTGCATTGTATTTCATAGTTTGTGTTTGTTAGTATAAATTTAATTTTGAATGTTTGTAATATTCGAGACTCTAAGGTATTTTGACGCATGAAGCGCCATCTATGAAAGCTTGTATTTTTGTAGCGTGTTCTAATTTATAAAATTTGTGTATGCGAGAGGCGGATTGTTATGTGGAATATTTTTTGTTTTGTTTTGATGAAAATGTTAAATTTCTTATTCATGGCTAATGTAATTGGATATTTGGAATTGTGCATACTGAATTTTTCATTACTTCTGTTTCAACATGGATGACCATAGAATTCGAAACGTTTCTACTCCACAAATAAATACATTCAGTGCGTGTATGGGAATTTTTTTTTCTTTTGATTTGTTGGGATAACAGGTCAATTGAAAGGTCCCCGGCATGACACATAGATGGCGCTACTAGAATTAAATCCATATGTTTTTAGTTAGCCCTAACTCTCAAAAGATGCGTGTATAAATCTGACAGCTGTCGGATCATTAGTTTGTGAATTATAGCATTTTGAGTGAAGCAACTTTTGTTATTGTGAAAAAATGGATAAAAAGGAATTTCGCGTGTTGATAAAATATTGCTTTTTGAAGGGAAAAAATACAGTTGAAGCAAAAACTTGGCTTGATGCCGTGTTTCCGGACACTGCTCCAGGAAAATCAACCATCAAGAATTGGTATGCTAAGTTTAGACGTGGTGAAATGAGCACCGAAGACGGTGGTCGCCCAAAAGAGGTTGTTACCGACGAAAACATTAAAAAAATCCACAAAATGATTTTGAATGACCATAAATTGAAATTGAATGAAATAGCACACACTCTAAAGATAACAACTGAACGTGTACATCATATCATTCACGAATATTTGGGTACGAGAAAGCTCTGTGCAAAGTGGGTGCCACGCGAGCTCACTTTTGACCAAAAACAACGACGAGTTGATGATTCGGAGCAGTGTTTGAAGATGGTCAAGCGTAATAAACCCGAGTTTTTGCGTCGATATGTGATAATGGACGAAACATAGCTCTATCATTTCACTCCGAAGTCCAATCGACAGTCATCCGAGTGGACTGCACACGATGAACCCGCTCCAAAGCGTGGGAAAACGCAACAGCCGGCTGGCAAGGCTATGGCGTCTGTATTTTGGGATGCGCATGGAATAATTTTCATTGACTACCTTGAAAAAGGAAGGACCATCAACAGCGACTATTACATAGCGTTATTGGACGGCTTGAAGGACGAAATCGCCGAAAAACGGCCGCCTTTGAAGAAAAAGAAAGTGCTGCTTCACCAAGACAATACACCGTGTCACAAGTCAGTGAAAACGATGGCAAAAATCCATGAATCGGGCTTCGAATTGCTTCCTCATCCACCGTATTCTCCAGATCTGGCCCCCAGCGACTATTTCCTGTTCTCAGATCTCAAAAGAATGCTCGCTGGGAAGAAATTTTCGTCGAATGAAGAGGTGATCGCCGAAACTGAGGCCTATTTGGAAGCAAAGGACAAATCGTACTACAAAAATGGTATTGAAAAGTTTGAGGGTCGCTATAATCAGTGTATCACCCTTGAAGGGAATTATGTTGAATAAAAAAAACTAATTTTGCCAAAAAAATGTGTTTTACTATGGTAGGCCGGGGACTTTTCAATTGACTTGTTAGAACTTTGTAGTTTTCTGTTTTTTTTTTTACACAAAATATATAGTAAGTTAACATCTTACGACTATCTTGAATTGTTTAATATAAAGTCTAATTGCCTGACTTGTTGCAAAAGTACGTAATAGGACAGTGGTCGATAATAAAACTATCATCGAAATATATTGTGCGCAGGTACAGTGTTGCTTAAATCTGCTGATGGAGTTAGCACTACGCAATTGTGCGAATTTATTTTAAACAAAATATCTAGATTTAAAATAAATACAGCATAAATATAAAAAAAATATAACAAAATATAAAATATATATATAAAGATACCAGCATAATATATGCATGACAGCATAAATATAAACATAAACAGCATAAATAGAAAAACAGCATGAAATCTTTACTAAAACATTTGTTGCTATGTCAAGTTAACAACATTAAGAAAAAAATGTTCCCAATACAGTTTTAACACGAATTCGTATTTTCATGCCAGAATTTTTTTAAATCATTAAAATACAACTTTTGTTACTTAATATAAAAATAAAACGTAATACATTCTGTGCATAGAAATCTTTTTAGAAAATCAATATAAGATCATTCAGAATGTATTAATTAAAAAATTCCAGCGATTAAACAGATTCAAAAACAACATCATACATTTTTTAAAATTTAATGAAGACTTGTAGACATAACACACTTTTCCTTTATTAAATTTATCATATTTATATTCTATAGATATTCACTTATTTTTTGACTTATTCTTTCTTTCTTTTTTTTAATTAGTGAAATAAAAAATTGATATAAATATCTTATTGACATTCTTAGAGTTTAATATATTATTACTTTTTCAATGCATAAGAAATACAAATTAATCAAAATATTTTCAGCGTGTTCTATTAAACATTATATTTTGTATAATTTATTCAAGAATATGTATTTCTTTTCTGAAATAACATTTATTGTAGAAGCAAAACACGAAGACTATTAGCAACTGACCTTAAAATTCTAATCATTGATCAAGTGACACCACTCTCCACAGCAAGCCAACTTTTGAGCCTCGACGTATTTTTAACGTGTTTTAGCCCCGCTACACGATTGGTTTTAATCGGGATCAGTACTCAAATCAAATATATATCAACAGAGCTATACAGTTGATTACTTAGTTTTAAAAACAAAAAATGCATATTTTTGAAAATACCTTGTTTGAAATAGAAATTCAAACAAGTCAGCTGATCAGAACCTACCTTACCTCCATTTTAAGGAACAACAATCCAAAATTCATGGAGAGGGAGAATGGTGCCTTTCTACCACATTTCTTACAATCCCTACTCGTCAATTATACAGAACTAACTATTTACATTATTTACAAAGATATAAAGGCCCCCAAACAGCCTAAACATTCATTATTCCGCTTTAGCTGTCAGAACAAATTATACCCAAACAAGGAAAACCTCGATTCACGCGGTGAAGAGCTAAACGTAATCTGAAGTGTTTCCCATGATCCCATACGCTCTCACGTTAGACGAGACAAGGTTTCCCCTTTCAGTATCCAAATAAATTATTTCCAACACTACATGAAGCTTATTAGACGGTGTTGTAACCAGACTGGACAGATATGATGTGGTGAAGAGTACACAGTTGTATGCTCTCTAATTTATTTTGAGAGGGTATTCTATATCGTGTGTTCGCGATGTCTAATTGTGCCTTTTATATGATAGTTACCACGTCTATTTCTAAAAGAAACATTCTCATCATAGCATTGAATTCAGAAGATGAACGAAAAAGATTAGATGGTTTTGTTTTGATAGCATTTTTGACATAAATGATACACAGAGTTTTATACTTCACCGTTAGTGTAAGTACAAACATTTTAAGTTTACTCCCTATCACAGAGAAATATATCATCACTAGAGGCGCTGCTAGTTCCAAGTTTTTCTAATATATAAGTTACTAGTAAAATTTAGCTCCAACAAAAATTCTTTTAGAAAATAAAGGCAAATAATTTTCAATAATTTACCCAGACCCGACGGTTTTGATAATAAAAATTAAAAGTAATAACGATTAATATTTTTTACATAAATTACTTGAATATATGTTATTCAATATATTAAACTTAATACTTTTACTTTAATATATTAAATTTTATTAATTTTTAATACTACTGCATTATTATTCAAAATGAATGAACTGTGTCATAATATTCATAAAGATTAATTCCACATTTCTCTGGAAGTTAAAGAAATCACAGATTTTATCTCTCTTCTCCATTAAAATACGGTGTCCGTCTTACTATTCAATCCGTGCCTGGACTGGTTGACTTTAAATAATCAAATATTTTCATTCTGATATGCTCTGGTTGTAAATTAGGTGTTCAGATTACATGCAATCATCTGAAATCGCTTTTTACGTGATCTTTAGAATGGGGACTAATTTAATTTCTTTATAGTCTTTATAAATTAAAATATTATACCGCAATTTACTATTTATTTGAGAACAGTTTTTTACGTGATGTTGGCGGAACAATTATAGCGCAGTAAATGTTTATGAATTTTATCTTTTCTAGATCCAATATCTAATAATTTAAATTTATGATATTAGGTTAATTTCTGATCATCGATACAATTTATACATTTTAGTACCTTTTTTTTTTTCAAAGATGACATATTTCTCGATGGAGAATCTTCATTTTCTTCATTATTGAAACTTTCATTTTCATTCATATTTTTAAAGTGATATACATCTAGAATTTATAAGGAATCAAATGACGCACACACACAATTTTTTTATTTGTGTTTTTCTGAACTCACAACTGACACTTCTCAGAATTAAGTTTTTGAAAAAGCTATTAACCGAGCTAGATGTCTCCAGGCGTTGCTGCTTCTCCAAGAAACTTTAAGCCTTGATCACTTCGTTCGAAGTGTCAGATATAAATTTCGTAAACAAATTATTTTTGCATTTTATGTACCACTATTTTTATTAAATATTTTTAATTAAATAAGAAAATAAAAATGTTGAAATAAATTGATGGTTTAGCTCCGAAATATTACGCCTCCTTCATTGGGGGTATGAATTAAAAAAAAAAATAGATTTTTGGGTTGTCATAATGCCGAGATTGCCTCAACATTCACAGCGGCCTCACGTAGAACACTGAAAAATTACAGTTACATAGATGGCGCTTCTGGCTGTTATCAAGTAAAACCGAAATGTCTGCACAGAGTTCGGATGCGGTATAAATATACACTTTACTCGTGGTGAATGTAAACGCGAATTCCATATATTTTTTATTCGTCTGACGTTGTGTTTTCCTAAAATTTTAAAACTTATCTGGGGCGAAGATTCAAATTCTCTCGCAATGTGGCTTTAATCTTTGATAATTAATCAGTTTGTCATCTTTAATGTAATACTAACATTTGATGCTTTTCTCCCAATAAATTTAGATGAATTTCCGATTTACATTTCTCAGAATTACTTTTGGAATTGATCGTCCTTTATATGATGAAAAAGAAATCGCTCCAAACCTCCGGTGTAGTTGGAATTTTAATTGTTAAAGATCGCATATTTTTAATGAGAGAGTCTCGAAATTCTTTACGTTTTTATCTCTCATTTTCACCGGGACGTAACTTTGCGAGCTCTAATTCAGTTTTTAATTTCTCATGTTCGAATAATCTGATCTCTTCACATTTCCCTTCGTCGATAATATTATTTGCTACATCTTAAATTAATACATGATCATTTTTATAAGTGACACTTTTTTTTAATTAAATTAGTTAAATCTAATATTGTTTTCGTATTTGAAATGTCCAAACTCAGTTTTTCAGCAATACGCCTGTAATCTTTTCTTTTTGAACATTTAAGACACTTTCAAATTAGTTTAATAAATATTACAGTTAAATTCACTAATCTCTAAATGAAGATAATCCACCATCAAATGAAAATAATTAACAAGTTTTTTTCCCCAAGGCGTGTCTTTCGAACATGATACTCAAAGCTCGGTAACTCCTGATCGAATGGCCAATAACGGGCCTGACAATAACTTACAGTTTATGTATATATCTCTAATTACTAGAACTACATAATAGTGGACGATAATTAGAATTTTAATTGATCACAATGCGAGAGCCTAGATTGCCGCACACAGTGGCTTAATAAAGAACACACTTGGAAAAATATACATATATATAGATGGCGCTTCTGGCGTCATCATGTGGTACAATGTTTTTGATTGAAATTTTTACCGAATTACCTTAAAAAGAAAAAAATCTGCAAATTTGTGGTTGCTGGTATTATTACTGTTAAACTTTGCACTACTATACAGATTTTTTTTTATTTTACTCTATTTTTGAAATTTATGAAAATTAGAAATTATTTTAAGAACATATTATTCTAATGCAGAAATCGATTATCTTTAACTCTAATAATTGTCATATCCTATAATATTAAATGAACAACTTATTATATTTGTTCTTCATTTATATCAGGCTCAATTTTGAAAAGAATTACCTCGGTGACAATGATTTGAAATCCTATTTATGCTTGTCCTTAAGTGTGTCAAATAAAAAAAAATTGTTAAATGTTTTCAAATAAATTAATAATCGTAACACGTACTTTACAAGAATTCTTCCAAATTTTTCTACTAAAAGAGGTTTCAGGAAGTTGGAAATAAAAATAATCTTTTCAACATAATGTAGAAATAATTTTGAAAAAACCACGATATTTTCTCAGTTGGTAAATCTATTTATTGCTTTTTGTAACACCTTAGAGATGCTTTGAATTTCAACTAAAATGTTCAAATAGTGGTGTTATATCATACAATTTTAACTTTTGTAATTCTAAATGTTGATCTTTCACTTGAAAATGATTGTATATTCTTTCATGATGTTCAAAAACGATAGCACAGACATTTGAAAATTGATAAAAGAAATCGAAATTAGATGATAAATGCTGTTCTTGCCATTAAGTTTAAAGAGCAGTTAATGTGGAGCACTATATTTGGAATCACTCGCTAAAAAATTAAATGCAGTGTGATTGTGAATAAAAATCGACTACTTTATCCAAAATAATTTATTATTCCTGTGAAAAAGTTTGGAACTTATCTTTCGCAGAAAAAAAAATTCTGTTAAATGCTAACATTGTAATAAGAAATGAAGAGTAAGTTTGATATTTATTACAAGAAAATATCCAAACCATATTGGGAGGAACGCATTCTGATATGAATATATAAATATTATACTAAATGGTATAGTTTCCAATTCATTTCAAATATTTTTTTTTGAACACGTACAACATAAGCTATTTGATAACAATTTTTAATCGAGAAAATTATAATGATACTTCTAAAAATGAGTCTATTATTAATCCTTGGATTGTATATCTTTTCAAAGAAAATGTCTCTTAAAACATTTTTCATAAAAATTTGCTATTTTAGTTGTAAAATATAAAACCTTTTTTCTGTATAATAAATATCCTTTTAGTTTAGCTCATTTTCACTAGATTATTGATTAATTTATTTTAATTTGTAAGCGACGGTTCTTTAAATATTTAAAATAATTCTATACCACATTAACTTTACTCAATATTATTACAACAATTAAAACACATATTTTATTTCAAAAATTTCCCATCATATTTCTATTAAAAAAGGGGGAAAAATGTCCAGTCATATATACATTCAGTGCATGAAATCACATTTATAGGAACATATAAAACAAAATTGAAGATTATTTATGAATACATTAATGCAATGTAATTTCTGGATCAAAAGAAATTTATATTCTTTCATTGTACCTTTCTCTGCAAATCTGAATTTTATCATCGTCATAATATCTATTTAATCATTAAATTTTTTGGATGTAAGTAGTTCCTATTATATAATTTCTTATTAATTACGTTATTCAATAATAGAAATATAAAGACAATCAGGTCTATGCAGCATTGTGCTTCATGATAAATTTCAAAAGATTTTTCAAAAAACTATGATTATTTTTGAGAAAATTTAAAAATTTGAATTAGAAAGAAAAAGTGTATTTGAATTATACTAATAGAAATAATAAGTTTATTTTTGAATTTTATTGCACTCTCTCTGCGTCATGAGCATTTAAAGTAAGTCATGAAATTCAATAGAACAAGTAAGAGAGGAAATATATTTTAAAAAAATTAAAAAGCAAAAGATAGATAGTAATAAAAGAAAAAAAAAATTATTATACTATGAAAAAGCAAATTTATTTGCAATAGAAGCTAGGGAAGTCAAAATAAAGTTCTTATACGTATGAGGTAATCATTTTTTTAAGCAAGGGATTGGTATCCTTTCCTTTCATATTGGTAAGTACTCCCAAATATATATATGTGAAACTGTCCCTCTGTGCTACAGCAGCGCCACCTGCAGCACAGGATGTAACAGCTCGAAAATAAGCTGGCAGAAATGCGTGTCCATCTTTTTTTTCTTTCTTTTCTCTTCCCCCCCATGTTTCATCATTTATTAAAGTATTTCTCCCCCTAAAATGAGCTTGGTTCAATTAAACACGCAGAGATTAGCTTCCATATGGAGTTTGGAAAATGAATCCGAATTCAGCGACGAATTAAAATTTAAAAGCAAAACTCACTACGTAAGCAGGCTAACGGAAACTGACGAACTTTCTACAGCGTAAAAAAAAACATGGACTCATCTTTTTTCAAATATACGAAAATTCATATTTGACGTTGTGCCTTCGTTCTGTTGTGATTGTTCAAATAATATTCGAAAAATTGGTGCTAAAAGGAATAAAAACAGACGGTTATTACACGCCTTTCTTTCGTTGTAACTATGTGAATGTTCAAGCGTTTTGAGTCAGTTCTAAAAAAAGGACCACGTTCCTTCAAGCATTTTCCACTCAATTTATATCTATATAAAAAGATTTATCCAGAAACTGTGTACACAAACAATATCAAATTGACTCAATGATATTCCTGTTGTGTCAAACTTTCTTAAAAATGGAAATATTAAGTCAATTATTAAAAAGTTGTTATAAACATATTATTTACTAATGCATTAGATCGTAATACAAGAAAAAAAATTAGAAGTTTTTCCTCATTTCAAACAAATTTTGTTAAATCTCTTGATAAATAACTTGTGAAGAGGCGTTACGATCGCCTGTCAAATTGTGTTTAAATCCCTTAATAAATAGTTGTAAAGCGGAGCTGCGATCGCCATTTCAAATGTACAGTTTTTTATATTTGGTTGGGAGAGTGAATGTCTTAGTGAAGTAGAAGGTTTGGAATACTAAAGCGTTATTTTCGAAATAAAGTTTGATGTTTTTGAAATGGTTTGATTAGTTATTTACAGTCCACTTGTAGTCTTAAGAGCAGCAATAGCTCTGATTTAGTATATTTAAATATTGAAGAATGTAAGAAAAGAATATCAAAATATTCTCTAAATGATTTAATTTGCGTTTTAAATGTGTTAGGACTGAATACTAACGGTAATAAAGAAAAACTTCTTGACTTTCCCAGTCTTTATGGAATTAAATGAATTGCAAGCTTTAAATTTGCCAGCCTTAAACAGTGAAGATGAATTTATTTCCGATGACGAAACAGAAAAAAAAAATCCTGCATCCTCCTTTCCCCACTTCTAAAATGGCGACGGCTTTTCATCATAACATGTCTGTTAATGCTTTAAAACCTGATTCTATTTTGATTGGGAAAATCTCGGAAACTTTCAGTGAAAGTCTACTGGCTGTGATATGTGCATCATTTTGTTATTCTACGGACGATTAGAGTGCGGAGCGCTCTTCTTGCCCGAATCTTGTAGAATATAAGTTTCTTTTCCAAAAAATGGAGCTTTCATTCTTCAATGTTGAATCTAGATGAAGTAGAAAATTTTTTGAGAAAACTGGAGCAAAATATCTTGGTTTTAAGGCAGAAAAATGATATGAGTACTAGAAAAAATGATGAGTACTAGTGTCACTAGTGACACCTGGTGGAGAAAAGAGTCTCTACTTGGTAGAAGAAGTGTTCATGGAGGTAGGAAGACTTGGAGAATAGTTTCTTGATGCGTAGCTGGTTTCTTGTGTTTATGGCGTTGAGAGTTTTATACCAGACTGGGAAGGATCGTTTCTTTTTTTCTCCAGCGGTAAATGAACAGGAAAAAATATTCTCAGAAACTGATTGAAGGTCAGGCAAAAAGTTTTCTGCATACGCAAAGTAATTTTACGACATTACGCCTTATTAGAATTCTCTCATCAATCAAATGCTGCGTAAATTCATATGACAGTTAAGTAGACGTAAATTACGTTAAAATGAATTACTTTCAGAACATTTTATTGCAATTAGAGAACTCGCAAGTTCATAAATTATGAAATAATTGATGATTCTTCACTAATTAAATATTGTATAAATGAAATACATGATTACTCATCATATAAAGCTGTTTTATACGGTGATAAATCTATTTCAGAATAATAGGAGAAACTTTGCATTTAGGAAAAAATAGTCAGTGATAGAAATAAAATTCTCTACTCTCAAAGAAATGGCGTGTTTCCTCTGATTTCAGTCGAGGACGCGACATGAACTAAAAACATAATTTTCATAGGTCTGAAACCCGAATAAAAATTTGTTTTAACTGAGACGTGACAGAGCATATTTCTCGTTTTTGTCTTCACTAACATAAAGGTTTGAAATGTAGTATTTGTAAAAATTTGGCCGTATTTTTTCAAAGTGTACAAAAAACACCTATTCCATATCGAACCGATAATGCTCTTTGCTATTATCATCTACATCCTTTGGTGTATAAAACTGTTACAATTGATGACAATTCCTTTACTACATCGGTCGATACCTGCAGTCAGAAAACTATTCTAACAAAAAATACATTCATCATATTTAACTAATTTTCTTGGGACACGTAAATCATTTGGTAATAGGCGCATCGCACAAGTCGGTAGCTACATGCAAGAACATGTAATAGGTAACCACATATATAGGTAACTTTTGTGTTGTGAATAGCGAAACTAAACGTCAGAATCTATTATTGGCATGGGTATTTTATAATGCAGGCCTAATTAACAATCAACAGAGTCGATTTCACATTAACGAAAATTTCGAATATCAGAACGGAAAACGTTGAAATATTTTCGATTTTTAACACTTAAACAAATGGGGAATTTGAATTCAAAATCGGATAAAATATTACTAAAATTCAATGAAATGTTCTTCATAACTTGATTTTAAGCTATAAACCTGTTATGACTAAAACTCCAGATGTTTATTAATAAAAAGTCTGATACACCAATAACACACACACACACATAGACCCCGACAATTAACTTTTGCTGAAAAAAATTGTATTAAGTCGAAGTAATGAAATGGTTGGCTGATGGTATTGTCCATGCTCATATAATTTTTCTAGCCAAGTAGTTGTAATTAGAGAAAAAGACAGAGAGCCCTAAGTGTTAGTATTTATTATCGGCAATAAAAACGTAGTAAATGATAACTATCCCGTACCTCTAATAGATGATCTGTTTGATTATCTTCAAGAGGCAAATTTGTTCAATACGATTTACGTAATCCTTTTTTTTTCACCATTTAGAAATTGAACCTAATAGTCATCGATATAAATCATTTGTGAGTTATAATGGACAATTTCAATTTCTATGCTCTCCTTTCGGTTTTCGGACATCACCAACCCTGTTTCAGTATTACATAAACACAATATTTTAGGATTTATTATCAAAAAGTCATGTTTTAATTTATATGGATGATGTCATTAAAACATTTTAAAATGCAGAAGTGTCCTCAAAGGTTAGCATCAGTATTCTCACTTTCTTTCTTTTATGGATTAGATATAAATTTTTATAAACGTAAGTAAAGAAATATAACTTTCTTGGCCATGTTATTGAAAACGTTGAATTGAACCCCTCACACCTAAAAAGCAAAGTTTTTATCAATTTTCCTGAACTGAAAAGCTAAAAAGTTTTACAACATTTTCTCTGTCTTGCTGGATACGAGTATTTTCGAAAATCCATTTTAAATTTTTCCATTATTGGATATTCTTTAACAGAATTTCTGAAGAACGATAGTGAATTTAAAATTACTGATACTGAAAAATAAGCATTCAATATTTTAAAGCAAAGTTTGTCTCCCTCACCTATTCTTAATATTTATAATTAGAAAGCCGATATCGAAATTCCTAGAGATGCCAGTATTCATGGATATCGATACATTTTATTTCAAAAATCGATGACAGATAATGTTTTCCACCTAATATATTTTATGAGTAAAGGCACGTCAGACAGCGAAACAAAATATACCAGCTATGAACTCGAAGTTTTACCTATTTTCCTTAGTATTAAAAATGTTATAATCTACAAGATCAAGGAGAAGATGGAAAACACACAGTGCATTAACTGCAAATCCAATCACATGGCATCCTGGCAGGGCTGTCCACTATTCCCGAAGAAGAAATATTTATAGTGATATACATTCATCGTTATCAACCATCAGATGTGTGACCCGCACACCTGTGTCCCCCTTGACCATTCACATACGGCTGATAGAGCGAAATCTACGCTCGTACCGACCGCTACGCCACCTGCCACTCACGCCTTCACAGTGTCGAGCCAGATTACAGTGTAGCTTAGCTCGATCAGATTAGAATGATGCTGACTGGGGACGTATAGTGTTTAGCGACGAATCCCGCTTCCAACTGTGTCCTGACGATCATCGAAGACGTGTCTGGGGACTCCCAGGGCAGCGTGCCGATCCTGCTTTCATTATTGCACGTCACACAGGCCCTCAACCAGAAATTAAGGTCTGAGGTGCCATTTCCCTTGATAGTCGGACCCCTTTGGTCGTCATTAGAGGCACACTTACAGCAGAGCGGTACGTCGATGACATTCTGAGACCTGTTTCGCTACCGTTCCTTTTGTAATAATACCCTGGTCTTATTTTTCACCAAGAAAACGCCAGACTACATACAGCACGTGTTGCTATAAATTGTCTTACAACTTGTCAAACACTTCCTTGGCCAACTAGATCTCTCTCCATTCGAGCATGTCTAGGATATGATGGGAAGGTGGCTGCATCTACCCGGGAATGTTGATGACCTAGCCCGACAATTGGAGCAAATTTGGCAAAAAATACCGCAGGTGACCATCAAGGAGCTTTATCACTTTATGCCACGTCGTGTGGCAGCTTGCATTTAAGCTAGAGGTGCGTCAAAATCTTAAAGAGCTTGTTACTTTGTAACTAAGTAACTCTTAAATAATTCATTAAATTTTTCTAAAATTTTAATCATTTTCTATTCTGTACATAATTTTCCTATCTGTCAATTTTTGTCTCCATCGGATAATTCCTTCTTGGTGCATCGTGATGGTTTATATATAGAGAGAGAGAAAGGGAGAGAGAGAGTGTGTAGTAGACGCTGGTCGATAGATGGCGCTGGCCGTTACAGTCCTCGTAATCAACTTCATTCCTTGGATTCCCTCGTGCTTACGCAGCTGTAGCTAACTTCAGGACTAACTTTCATTAGTATTTCTCACATTTAACCTCACTTCATAATATTCTGATATTGATTTACTGATAATGTGTAATTGCCTATGTATTAATTTTTAGAATCGATTTGTTCTGTATACTGCGGTAGTAGCACATTTTCTCAGTATTAATGGACTATTTCACGAAGTGGCAAATGCATGTCCCAATCAATTTGATTCTTCGAAACGAATAAAGACAAATGGTTTAAAAACGTTCAATTAAACCTCTCGACCATGCCATCGAACTCTGGAGGTTGAGATGTATTTCAAGTTTTCAGAATTCCCAAGCACTTGCACAGCTCGATAAAGAGTACAGAATTAAAATTTGTACCTTGATCCTAATGTAATATCATAGGCACGCCATAATGCGATATCCAACTACGAACGAGTTCTTCAGCTACGGTCGAGGCTCCTTGATCTGGAATGGGGATCTCCACTGGCCACTTCAAGAAATAGTCCATTAATACTAGGACGTATCCATTGCCATTTCCCATCACAGGGAAAGGCCATAATATGTCCAAAGCCATTCTTTCGAACGGAACACCTACATTGTAACGTTGCAGGCGACCTTTAGTTCTTATTTTGGGTCCTTTTCTGGCTCCGAAAGTGTGGCATTCTCTGCACCATTTCTCAACGTCAGAGCGAAGACGATCCCAATAAAATCGCTCTCTAGTTTTACTTAACGTTTTCATGACACCAAAATGGCTTCCACTTGCACTGTCATGAGTTTCTCGCAGAACTTCTGAAATTCGACTTTTCGGGAGAATAAGCTGCCATCGACAAGAGTTTAAATCATTACTCTCCCACTTATGGTATAGAACGCCGTCCTTAAGATGTAAGGAGTCCCAAAGAGCCCAATACCGTTTTGCTGTAGGACTCTCCGGAGATATTTCCTGCCAAGATGGTTGATGGGCCGAATTTAATTTCTTCTCCAGAATTAACTTAATGTCTGGATCCTCTAGTTGAGCCTTTTGGATATCACTTGAAGACTAAGAATCAGAAGCTGTAGTTGTTAGAACTCTCACGGAAATATCCATTTCAAATCCAAACTTTTTCTCGGCATTCACACAATGTTTGCAGCTCTCTTTGCAGGGTCTCCGGGAGAGGGCATCTGAATTACCGTGAGAAGTTCCTTTGCGATGTTGGGTTTCGAAGTTATATTCTTGAAGTCGTTGAATCAAACGAGCTACCTGGCTTTCAGGCTCCCTAAAATTTAAAAGACATCTCAAGGAAGCATGATCAGTCCTCAAAAGAAACTTCCGTCCTTAGAGGTAATGATGAAAATGCTCTATAGATTTAACAATGGCTAACAGTTCTTTACGGGTGATGCAGTAATTCCTTTCCGGCTTACCTAAGCTCTTACTAAAGTAAGCGATGACACACTCTTCGTTCCCAATTTTCTGGGATAGCACAGCTCCTATTCCTTCATTACTGGCATCCGTATCCAGAATAAAATCTTCATCAGTCCGGGGGTAGGTCAGAACAGGTGAAATTGTCAGTGCCTGCTTTAAACTATTGAAAGATTTCTGGCAATCTTCTGTCCAATTAAAATTAGATTTTACTTTCGTTAATTTATGAAGAGGTCTAGATATTGTGGAGAAATTTCTTACAAATCGACGATAATAGGTGCAGAGTCCAAGAAAACTTGGAAGCTCGTGTACTATCTCTGGACGAGGTCAATCAACCACTGCTTTAATTTTCTCTGGGTCGGTTTTCACTCCTTCGGAGGAAATAACGTGTCCAAGGTAAGAAACTTCCTTTCGAAAGAATTTGCATTTCTTAGGGCTTAGTTTAAGGTTGGCTTTCTGCAATCTCTGGAATACTTTACGAATATTATTCAAATGTTCTTCGAATGTTTTTCCTACTATTATAATGTCATCTAAATACAATAAGCAGGCTTCAGATGGAAGTCCACGTAACACGGTCTCCATCAATCTTTTGAATGTCGTAGGTGCATTACAAAGTTCAAAGGGCATTACCTTAAATTGCCAAAGTCCTTGTCCGGTGGTGAAGGCTGTCTTTTCTTTGTCTTCAGGTTGAATTCCACCCTGCCAATACCCACTTTTCAAATCTAATGTCGAAAACCATTGGCTTCCATTCAAAGAATCCAGGGTGTCGTCTATTCGAGGCAAAGGATAGCTGTCCTTTTTCGTAATTTCGTTCAGTTTTCTATAGTCAACACAAAACCGTGTTGATCCGTCTTTTTTCTTAACAAGGACGATAGGTAAAGCCCAGGATCCAGACGATTCCTCGATAATTTAGTTATCAACCATTTCTTTAATTAGCAGCTCAGCTTCTTCCTTCCTAACAAGAGGCAAACGTCTTGGATATTGTTTAAGTGGAGGATGATCACCTGTATTGATTTTATGCTGGGTCACATTACAGTAGCCGACATCAGCGTCACATGTGGAAAACAAATTCCGAAATTCTTGGAGCAATTTTTGTAGCGCTGTTCGCTGATCTTCGTTCAGTCCTTCTAGATTCTCCAAGAACGAATGGATAGGTTGTTCTCCTGAAAATTCTTGGGGACGAGCAACAATATCAACCACTGGTTCATATGATGCAATGATAGCTCCTTTGTCCATGGTCTTTGGTTTATTGTCCATATTCAGAATTCGGACTGGAATCGTTTTCTTTTTTAAATCGACAAGTGTGGCCGCAACAAGGACATTTTTTTCAGAAATTTGGCTAGGAGAATTCCTTACGGTATACATGAAATGTTCAGAAGCTTTAGTAACTCCTCGAATGAGGCATTCGGATCTTGCTGGTATTACAGTCTTTTCTTTTGCAAATACAAAGTATAACTTTGGAAACTCTATATTGGCCGAGAACTACGGAATTTCCTCCCCTCCTGCCCGTATCTCATTTCTTTCCAGGTCTACCGTAAAGTTGAACTCTCGAAGAAAACAGGAAGAACAAGCCAAGTATGCATGGATCGGTGATGTCAGCTACGTAAACTTTGTGTTGAAATCGTCTTGAACCACATTCGATTGATGCATCCAACATCCCGTGTATGTTAGCTTTCTCACCAGTGGCTGTCTTTAAAAAGATATTTGGAGCCGTATATATAAATTGTTGATTCAATTTTTGAGCTATGTCGGTTCTTAAAAGAGTTACGTTCGCACCTGTATCCACTAGCATCAAACATGGGACACCACAAATAGATCCTTCTAAGTAAAGTCCATTTTTCTTTCCGCTCAGTGCGGACATTTTAAATCCTTCTACAGGTGCTTTTTTTTAGAAAAGGCAGCCTTCGCCCCCCAAGACAGCCTTGGCTTAGTTCTCCTGATTTGGCTTAATCTCTTGGCAATCCCTCTGTTAGTGCCCTTTTCTGTTGCACTGCCGGCAAGTCACATTCGGGTTCCGTCGAGTGGCATTCTTCTTTTCAGTGATGCAGTTATTCAATAATTTTTCCAGCCTGTTGAATAGAGATTCAAATTTATCCTCTTTCTTCTTTGAATCATCCTCCACCTCTAAAGATCTGACATGCTTGGAGGTCTTGGAAACAGTTCTTGCAGTTTCATATTTCATACTATATGCCAGAGCCGATTTCAAGTCTTTGACATCCATCAACCTCGTTGAGTGTTGCGTATCTTCGTCTCTGATGGCGTCGACGAAGTACTGAGCTGCTAAACTTTCCCGAATGTCCAGAGGGCACTCGGCATAGGCCAGGCTCATTAGTCACTCCACATTGGCGGCTAATACTTGCAGGCTTTCACCCGGCTTCTGCCGTCTTGTTTTCAATTCAATCCTGTAAAATTGGGTAACGTGACTGTCTCCAAATCGGGATTCCAAGGCTCTTTCAATAGTCGTTAGGTCCGTCAGATTTCCAGCTGGTATTCCTTGAAGAACCTCTGCCGCAAACCTTGCTACATATATTATAGATGTGGAAAATACAAAAGACAAAAGGTACTCTTTTAAATTGATCACTCTGTATAAGTTACCATTTATTGAAATGATTAAAAAGTATAAATTTATTCATGCACAAATTTTATTTTAATATTTATTCATATAATATTATATAAAATATTTTTTATTCCATCATTTAATATTTTATTAAAATCAACAAGTTATTTTTCACTTTTGATAGTAGACTTATACTTATTTCGGGCAAAAAAAATTCTTCGTTTATTATTTATATAATTCAGGATGAATATAGACTGTTGGCCAATGAAATTGCAACACCATGAAGGAAAGCTAACGCTGGAAATATATTTATTGAACGTAAACAGTATGGCATGAAGACAAAATGATTAAATTTGCAAGCAGTTTGGTAGATAGAATCGATAATAATGTTTCATATTATGAGATACCCACAAATTTAGCCTGTGCTTACCTGAAGGGTCATCTTATTGGAAGGGCAAAAGAATAGTTCCAGGTAATAGGCTTTTCGTACGTGATTGGAACAGCAACAGACTTCGCACAATTAAAACAGGCATTAACAAACAGCTTTCCAGTGGTCAGCAATACATCGGAGTTAGAGGCTGAGTTTTACTCGTCGCACCAAGTTAGAAGTCAGGCACCGTCGGATTTTGTTTACAAATTATTGAAGGTACAGAAAATCCTTAATTTTGAAATGACAGAAGAAAACCTGTTGAAACACATAATTATGAGATTATCCCCACAGGTAATGGATTATGAAGAAGTTCGAAACCCCACAACAAAGGCCCAACTTTTACAATTAGTAAAAAAGTATGAGGAACGACATGGGTATAAGGAAACTCCGTGTTCGAGCAATTATGGCGGAAGAAGGGAATGGGATTCGAGTAGAAGGTTGCCCAACAGTCTTTTCGAAGGAAACTGGCGGAACAGAAGGGTTGATTATTGGCAGAATGATGTGCGAGTGACGAATGTGGATTCGAATAATTTTAGATATCGAGAAGGTGCAGGAAATCAGGGGTTCGAGAACAGGATCCGGAATGATCGAGGTAAACATAGATCCGATAGTCTTAGGGGTTGCAATGATTTTACAAATAGAGGTACGAGTAATGATTGGACCGGAGGGGATCGAAGAAATCTGAGAAATTTCAGTTCGAATAGACATCGCCATAAGCGAGATGTGGCTCTTGATCCAGATAACGCAAGGCAAACTACAGAGGTGTAATGCCAGAATATCGCCAACTGTGATGTTAATCGTAACCAAAGTTTTGATCGCTCTCCAATAGCTTTAAATTCATTATCTGTAAAACCGGCAGAGACTTACAATTAAGTGAGAATTTGAAAATGTTATTAAAGCCTTTTTTTTAGTTTAGTTTAGTTTTTATTAACGTCGCACTAAAAGCAACACGAGGGCTATTCGCGACGAACCTCGTAATTTTGAACCACGGTCAAGTGACGAGGACGACACCTGAGCTGGCACCCCCCTCTCCTAACATCCACACCACACCAACGGGAGGACTTTGGGCCCCGAACAGATTTAACGTGCATCAGCCCCGACTACACGGTGGATCTTTGGTGTCCAAGGATTGAAACCGCGACTGAACGAAAACCGCCAGTCCACGACCTTAACCACTAGGCTACCGCGGCCTCTATTAAAGCCTTGCAAAGTCAACTACGCACTGTGATATGGAGGTCTGGGAGATTACAGAAGCGGATCTGATGTTTATTAAATAACCAATATCAATATATTAATCACAGTTTTCCTTTTGCCTCTAGTAGTAATGCTAAGCACTTCAGTTACTCTGTTAGAATAGGTGCGAGCACCAGTTATCATGAAAAGCCCTCTAAGTAATATGGTCGAGGGATTCGAGTGTAGCTAGGAGCAGACTTAGTGTGTGGTAATATTGAGAAATTGTTTGAAGAGACTAGGCGGAATACTAAGATTCAATAGGATAGATGGGCAAAATATTATAATAATAGAATACGGGAAGTTGATGTTAAAGTAAAGGATTTGGTATTGGGGCAAACACATTCCATGAGCTCGGTGAGCAAGAGGATTGTGAGAAAGTTTAAATCTAAATTTGAAGGCCCATATGAAGGTTGAGCACAACAACGTAGTTTTTTGGAAAGGGGGCAAACCGATAAAGGTGAACGTAGATCAGGTATGGATTTATCACCCAAGAGAAAGGGATGAGGGTGTTGTGGAGACAGATGGATTGGATGGTGAAGGATCTAGGGCAGAATAGGTAGAAACTGAGGGTAGCAAAGGTCTTGCCAGGGAGGAAAGCACTAAAGAGGAACAATGGCAAGGTAAGAGAATTAGAAGTGAAGGGTCGACAGAATCTTCCAATAATCACGAAAGACAGCATCAGAGTAAAAGGAGGCCACCAGTGAGAAGAAACTGGCAAAAACGCAATGCGCCTTCTTCATTAGTTGAGAATACTGAAGTTAAAAGACGACCCCATGAGAACTGCAAGCGGAGAAAAAGACCTATTCTGGTATCACTTCCATCAGGTCCAGGAACAAGAAAGATGACCAGGAGAGAAGCAGCTGACGAAAGTAGAGTCCTGTCCGGAAGGTCCAGTCTCTGTCCATTTCGAGGAGCAAACGTCGAAAGAAAAGTCCTGTCCGGAAGGTCCAGTCCCGGTCCACCTCGAGGAGCGGCTGACGACAGACATGTCCTGCCTGGGAGGTCAAGTCCTTATCAGCTTCGCAGCAGACGACATATCAAGGATGGGCAAGAGCAGTCCCGGAGGTCAAGTCCATATCCCCTACACAACAGATTGCGCATCAGCGAGAGGCAAGCGGCAACAGGAAGGACAAGTCCATACCTGACAAGAGCCGGAGGAGTAGAAACAGCGAGTAGCAGGAGTAGATTTCGGCCCTACAAGCGATGCAACTGTGATGATTGTAAAATGTTCCAGTTGTTAGTTATTAAGTGTGTTTAAATTTATTAACGTAATTTCTATCGGGTCGTAAAGACCCTGAGATAAATCACGTTTTCTTCACGGAGGGGGTTGTGACGGCTCTATCCGCGATCTTTTTACTAACAGTCCTCTTGGGTAATTTTTAGTGCTTAACAATTATTTTTATTAGAAAGCTTCCGAAGAAGAAGAGAACGTGAGCATGCAAATTAAGACTGATATATATATATATATAAGCTTTCAAGAGAGAGAAGAGATTTGGGCTGGTGGAGCTCTCCGGGCACCCATTAAATTTCAACGACAACGTCAAGAAGAGAGATAGGATAGATTTCTATCTCAGCAGTAAATAAATTGTTTTAGAAATGTCGAGTCTTCCTTCCGACCAAACACCCTCACAAGAATAAATGGTATAACTAAATTATTTATTATAATCTTTTAAGAAAAAGAGGAAAATTATAATCCTCTTAAAGCATTTATATTATTATTATTTTGGTTTTACTAATTTAACATTACTTGAGGGTTTTACCAGAACATATCTTTTTATTAGACTTGATTCTCAGCAGGCAAATTTTTTTCATCTTACTCTGATAATTTTAATCAGAGCCAATTTTTAAATTAATTCATCGCTGAAACACAAACAAAATCTGATCCTTAGAAGCTTTGTAACCTAGTGATACTCATTCATAAAATGCGATGACTCAAACTTGATAAATAAAATTTAAAAAATCCAAATCCATTCTTTTTCTTTAATTGTGAATCAACTAAGATCACGATAGGTTTTATTAAGAGATATAAAAATAAATTTTAAAATAATATATATATAATTTATAAAGGCTTGAATTACCGGTAAATTTAGTACCATAGCTGCTATATGAGATCAAAATAAGTATTAACACCGTAAGCCTTAAAAAATTATATAATATTTTACATTTAAACATATTATTTTTATACCATTCAATCCATCTTTAAATAAAAGCATTAACATTTTACTTATAATTAGTAATTTTTAATATGAAATTTAAGACTGCAAAGCAATTACGTGAGTTATAATATAAAGTGCACAATATCAACTCTCATCGATGATGAAAGTGAGTGTACCCGGATACAAATTTAAACTTTTGAAAGACATACATGCATTTACAAGTTCAATAACAGGTTGTAATAATAAGAAAAATACAGAAGAAAGATTATTAAAGTTATTTTTATTCAAAATAAGAATATAGGCACTATTTTTTGTTGCAACTTTTTGTCAAAACTGCAGATACTTATACATTTAAAGTTACATCACTCCTTTAATGCAGAAATAACCATTCGATATTTACTGTTAATGTAATTTATTTTAATGTAAATTAACGTTTTTAAATAAAATATCCTCTAAAGAATTTTTTATACTTATGTTCATCCTCTAACGAATTGTTCCCATGCACCTACTAACGGAAGCAAATTAGATGCACTCGCCATTCCGAATGTTTTTTTTTTTTTTTTTTTTTTTTTTTTTTTTTTTTGTTGTAGAAGTTGATATTAAAGAACTTTTGATATAATTTTTTTTATCATACCGTTAAACTAGTTTTTCCAACGCTTTTGAATAGCTATGTTCTATTTTGTGTAACCAACTACGCATGTACTTTAATAATTAGATAAGTTTACATTATTATGAAACCAAAGAACAAGTCTTTGAACTATAGCATCTCGGAGCATTCATCAGCAGAAATTGGAATATTAATTCTTGGTAGTTTCACTTCATTATAGATTCTTATAGAAGAATAGAATATTTGAGAATTAGCAATTAAATTGAAATTCGTAACTCTAGAGGTAAAAACATCATTTAATTGAGATTTGCATTCTTAATATTTTAAATCTATATAATTGATTTCCAATAACCGTTCTAGTAATTTAGAATCCAGTTCACGAAAATCAATAAATAATTCTTTCTTCAAAGTGATCACACATTTATAGAATTAATAAATGTTTCCAAACCCGTTAAGCTTCCTTTTTTTCGTAATCACGCAGTTGAATTATATTTTGCTGTTCTGTGGCGTTCATAATTGTGGAAGAACAAAGATATAAAATAGAATCTAAGAAGGAAACAGCGCTTACTTGCTTGGAAAAGGCGGATTAAATTTCGCTATTTAGATTTTGAAAGCACTTTTCGGTGGAACCTCCAAATTAACATATAGAATGAAAATAAGCATTAAAACCGAGTGGAATTTGTAGTGAACAGAAATAAATATTGTTGCATTATCTCGCACCCAGTGGTAAAGGAAATGATTGAAATGTAAGTATATTATTGCGGAAAGTTATTACAAATCCCTCTTCGGGATCAAAAATTAAATTATAGACATAGTTACCTGTAACTCTAAAATAAATTTTAAATAAACTTTTTTTCTTGGAATAGGAATAAAAGTGAGTCAAATTTCATAGTAATGCTTTTTGCATTGAATTAAATGTTTTATACTTTTTTTTCTTGCCTGTCACTGAAGCCTAGCGATTAAGGTCACAGACATGCGGCCGTCGTGGGTTCGAGCCCGGATGGGGCTGATGCGCGTTAAATCAGTGGAGGCTAAAAGTCCTCCCGTTGGCTCAGTGTGGAAGTTTGGAGAGGGAGGTACCAGCTCAGGTTTCGTCCTTGTCACATGCCTGAGGCTCAAAATTACGAGATCTGTCACCAATAGCACTCGTGTTGCTCCTCAGTGCGATGTTAAAAACAATCACATTTCGTGACTGTCGTTTTCGGTTTTTTCTCCTTTATTTTTAAATTTAGTCTGTTTACACATCAGTATTTATTGTAGTACTGTAAGCTGGAATGAATCATTAGCGATTAAGGAATACAATTAATTTGTAGGATCAATTGAATATGAATATAACACTCTTGTAAATATGCATCCCTATGTGTAAACAAATTTTAAAAAAAAGTTTTGCTGAGGGAATAATAGCCTTTGCTGCTCTATATCCCATAAAATCAATCAGTCAGTCATTAAATGTTTGCCGAATAAGTAATTGTGTCATTACTTTAAAAAAATTTCTAAATACATTATTTTGAAAATTATTTATCGTGTTTTTTTGGCGTTTGAAGTAATCTGGTTTGTATTGTGTAAAATGCATTTTTTAACATTTAATATGCACATAATTATGCAGGGTTAGGATTCTGTCTGAAACATAGTGTAAGTTGTAAATAATTTATTTAAATACAGCAAAAATTGAGGAGACGGCGAGTCACGTCTAAAGTATGAGAGTTCATGGGATTATAAGAAAGATATTCAGAGATCATATGTAGTTTGTAGTTCTAAACCGCGGAAGGTGGGTTTTTTATATCTCAAATGTAATTTGTTCTTCTAGCAGCTAAAGTGGGATAATCATTGTATGGGATATTTGCAGGCCCAATATAGATGTGTAACGCCCTTCCGACCCGGGCGTCCTCTTGTGCCATCACTAAATTCAAATATTAAATATTATGACACAAATAATTACAAAACCACCAAAACAACTTTCACAATTTATTAGTATTTATTTACTATGACAGAAATGGTTATGCTACTTAGGGTAAGCTTTCTAACCCCTCATTTCAACCCACCAATAATAATCTAACAGACTATTACCAATAGTCTTTCCTCGACTGCAACTCAGATTCTGGAACAACTGCTGAAAACACTAGGTCAAATCTTTCTCGAGTAATCCTTACTCGAATCTTCAACCAATAGACTTTAATTCCTCATTTCTCTATCTAGCACTTCGGCTTCACCTCATCTCACCTACAACGCCTCCCTGATCCTCCTTCGGATGTAGTTTATATATTAACACTTCACTTCATTCCTAACTGCTTTACATACTAACTTTATGTATCACGTTTCATTTTTGGTTGGGCAAAGGTTGTTTAGTGAAAGCAATCAATCTCAATTGAAAGTCCCCAAGGTTAGTGAAGAGAAACCGCGAATAGCCCAATGTCACAATCCCTCCCCAGAAATGAAACGTGATTTATCATTGGGTACAAAAATTCAGCGTGAAATTACGATTAAAGTCCGAATGCCTACGTAATTGGACGCTATCCTGAACCTGGTTACGTTCTGAACTCTAAATCCACTTAATAAATTGCATCTAAACTTATACCCTCTTAATAAGCTGAAAATTTGAAGCTTTCTGAAGTTACTATATTACCCCTAAAGCTTTGAACTGATGCTTACCCCAATGAGAGCTTACAAAAAAAAACTAATACAACAAAATATATTTTATTACACAATTTTCAATTTTTTGTTCCTTTTCCACGTTGCAGTTCAGGGTCTGGTACCCTGAAATGGATTGCAGTGTACATCATTTTGTAAAGCTTTAAACATTAGTAAACATCATTCATACAAATATACACAATTTTCCACATAAAATTCAAGAATTTGATGAATGACGCGATCTGGTCAAGAGACAGAACAGTGCAAAATGCGAACTTACGCAGCGTTAAGTGTTAATATTAGTCGCGATCCCTAATTACGCCACGCTGTGACCAGATGTATAACATAAATACAGTTATGAAATGATTATACACAATTCATGCAAAATAACAAGACATCTACTCTTAATAAAACAAGTCAATGCATAAACAAGTGTTATACTCAAATGTTTACAATTTGAAAAAGTTCCAATCTTTATAACAAAAAATGCTTTCCATTGGGAAAGATAAACTAATTTCTGTTGAATAAATATGCGCAAACTGCTTATGGTATTTTGTTCGTAACAAGTGTTTATTATAGTACAAATGCTTATTTGTTTTATTTTAGTTATTTTTTTGGACTAACTTTAAATAATTTTTTTGAATTTTTCTTTTACTTTTGAAATATGTCTCCACCATATTTTTTGTTTCCATTTTCGTATTATAATTAATTATTTCATATAATGCTTTTGTCGTTATCTGATAATTTTTCTTCTACAGCAAATCGATTTTCATAGGTAAATTGTATTGGGCGAAATTCTCCCTATTTGAAAGAATTTAATTTCCTAGAGTCCTTTCAAAAGTTAATTTTCAGTCCACTTTCGAAATCAAAATTTTTTTCAGTGATAAGGATGATTATGCTTGTTAAACATACTTCATAACAATATTTTCCGAAAATATATTGACCTTTTTTATTATATCTAGTAATTTCTTCCTATAATTAAAAGATTTGCTGGCTAAAGAATGTAGAAGATACAATATTGAAAGCTTTCGTTAAATGGATTAAGTGCATGATTCTTACAATTTATTTTAAAATTTGATTTTGTGTGATAATTGTTAGATATATTTGTCTTAATTTATATTTTATGTTTAAAATGTATGACAATGTAAAACGGTTTTTGAGCAATACTTTGTTCAAAATTAAAGTCTGATTTTAAAAAGAAAAAAAATTTCACATTTTCTTTTTTTCATTTTTTTTTATCTTCATGTTATGAAATATTTTTGTAATTAAGCCTTTTATATAACTATGTGTCAAACTTTATGCGTAATTCTGTGAATACGAAAAATTAAAACTTTTCGTACCTTTATCATGAAATATGGAATAGTGATAAACCTAAATTAGAGACATTGAATTATTTTCTGTTAAAGAACATATGTATATCTATGAGCTCTAATACTTATAATAAAGAAAGAAATAAGATATATATCTTTTTGTCATTTCTGTCTTTCATTTATGTTTCCTTTTATAAATATAAGTATTAATTTTTTCAATTTCGATACACTTTCTTACAATTTTTATAACTATTTTTTAAAATGGGTATTACCTTTTTGATACTGCAATTAATTTAAAAAAAATTCTGTGATAATTGGTAGATATATTAATATTTAGAAAACATTTATATTTTTAAAAATAATAAACCTTAATAATAAACTGATTCAAAATATCAGTTTTGTAATTGCTCATAATTTAAGTTTAGCTTCCACTAATATTAATATTTTTTTATTAAGATTAATTTTTGTTGTGTATACCAGAGCTCGACATTCAGCAATGGAAATTTATGTGTAAAATAAACGATTCCATATTACACTCTAGTTTTTGAATAATAAAGACAAAGTTTTCTTACAATGAAACCTATAATAACAGTAACATTCTTTTCTGCACAAAAAAATAATGTTAAAAAGCTGTAAATGTTGGAAAGAGATAAAAAGGTATTTTTTTTTAAAAAAAAATCTGTGTCTCTTATTTCATTTAGTATTTTTTTTTTTTTGTATGAAACATTTTCAAAGGTTTAAATTACTAGTGTACTGTCACGAAGCTAAAAATATTCACATGAGGATCTTTTTCTTTAAAATAAAAAATAATAAAGCGCAAGTGATATCTAAAACGTTTGTTAACAACTAAAATAGCAATGAGATTTCGAGAAAGATTAAAAACTTCTCCCAAAACAAATGGCAAAAATACAGAGAGAGTCTCTAATTTTTTGGAGAGCAACCTCTACACTCAAAAAGGCCTTTTCACCACATTCCACCCCGAAAAGGCGCACTTGACAGTATTGTTGTAGCTCCCATTGAAAAGACGGAAGTTATAGCTGAAAGCCTACAAAAGCAATTTAAACTATATCACGATGGAGATAACTCAAGAAGAATAAAAAAAGTTATTGACTTTATTTCAAATTTAAAAATCGAAAGACCATATGGATTACATCTTAATTTTAATCGCATCCTTAAAAATTTACCCGCTAAATTTATTTTCTTCTTCACGCTGCTTTTCATTCTATTGATGAAGAACTGCTATTTCCGAAGGCTTGGAAGACTGTCGTGGTAGCTTCTCGCCTCTTGTAGTTTCAGATTCTCAAAAATTTGAAAATCCTCAATATAATGGTCCAATATCTCTACTCAGCTTGCTCAGTAAAGCATATGAATGTTCTTTTGAATCGCTTAAATCAGATCTGCTTAACAAGGAGTATTATTATTCCAGAGCAGCATGGCTTCGTTATAAAGTGCTCAACAGTAAATAAGTTATTTAGAGTTACGGAATTGGTCCAGCATGGCTTTTCAAAACAAGCCAAGGGTTTGCTTTTTATCGATATTTCTAAGGCGTTTAATTCAATTTGGCTTCCAAGGCCTTTTTTCCAAGTTACGTCAACTTGGAATTTCGGATCATTTAATCAAAATTATTCACTCGCCTTTCGTAGTCTCCTCCCACAGACCAATCCTCAGTTGTGTATCTTAGGGGAGTATTTTATCTCCCCAATTATGTTCCTTGTGCGTTAAAGACATCTCGAAGAATGCAAGCATTCATTTGAAGATGTCCGCCGGATAACTGCGATTATGTTCCAAAACATCTGCAATCCAAAAATTGTAAATACATCCCTCGATTACTACAGCTCTGGCTCATTGAATGGAAAATTAAAGCTAATGCATATAAAAGCGCTTGCCTCCTCTCTACGAAACAACGGTGCATAGGCAATTTGCCTACAGTCACCCTTTTTGACCAACTCGTCCCTTGGGTTAGAGATTGCAAGTACTTAGGGTTGTTTCTAAACGTAAAATTAACTTTTGCCATCCACATCCGGGAAGTCCACAGATTGGCTGCTCGAATGAACCGATTGATCCCTCTCTTAATTTCTCGCAAGAGTAAGCTGTCGATAAGGCACAAAATTCTGTTCTCTAAATCTATATTGAGATTGTTGTATGCCTCGCTCATATGGGCGGCCGCTACAACAACACATCTGAAACGAGTGCACGTCTTCCAAAATATCCAGCTTAGGAAAATCACCAAAGCTCCTTGGTTTGTTAGAAACGAAGTTCTGCAAAAAGATCTAAAAATTGAACCACTTTTAGAGCTCATTTAAAAACAATCTCTAAATTTCTTCAATAGAATTCCACAAATTCCTCATGAATGAAGTCAAACCCTCTCTGCTTACAATCAGGGAATACCATCTTAGCAGAAAAGTCCTATAGTTGCTCTAGGCCATGATTATCAACATTTCCCAGTACTATAAAGACTGAAAACACAATAAAGTAATTCATTAGATCGAATCCAGCGCGTTTTTAATTTTTAACCGCAGGACTTCAAACACTCTAAATTGTCCCTTTTAGTGCTACTATGTGCATCGCAATAGCTTTAGGTAAATTCCTAAGCCCATTAAAATCTTTGTAATTGATCAATAACTTTTAAATTAAATTTTCCCTAATTTTCGATGAATTTACAATCTTTTAGAGCCTTTAACTCTCATCAGGGTGGCCGCAAATCCCTTGCGCGATTCGTACAATCTCTTTTTTTTCAAACGTCTATCATCTCGCTTTGAAAAGATACACAACCTTTCCTACTTTTAAAATTCATCGGCATTGAGCACGACACTTAATATTAATTTTAAATAAAATAACATATCCCTAGTATTTAAAAAAGAAAAAAAAACTCTCAAAAACCAACGGAAAACACAAGAATCTGGGGGCAGAGTATCTTGCTCCGACTCTGATCAGTAGTCCCGTCTCCTTTAACGTTTTGACGAATGCGATTGTCACCTCGTTAGCTTGCTTCCGTGGCGTCCAATCGTAATCTGGTCTCTCATCTCTTTTTCTCTGCAATATTTCAGCAGTCTTCACAAACTGAATTCCCAGCCTTTTTCACCTTTGATCCCCGATTTTGACAGCAATTTAACAAATTATGAAACAATCTATGACTATGGAAATTTTTAATTATTAGGATTCAATTCACAGGTACAGTTGAGTACATTTTAGGATAGAATTGCACTTGCTCTGAAATTGTTATATGTGCATTTTAAAATACTACAGGAAAAAGAAGAATCCGATTAAGTAGAAAATAAACTGTTGACGCAGACGACTTTCATCTATATAAAAGCCTCCTATAACAATAGAAACGGCTTTTTCATATGTTGTTATGTTCTTTCGTAATTGTTCCCAAGGCTCATTGTCTTTGTTCTTCTCTAAGTCTCCAAGTGCAACGATCGTTTTTCTGGTTATTTCCTTTATGAATGCAAACATCGTAGTGGGTTTTTCTTTGTTTGTTTTGGTCACAGATTTATCACTTGGAAAATATTTAAGTCTTTCATTGTTTCGGAACATAAATGAACAGAAGGATGCTTACATTATTAATTAATTAAAGAATATTGTTTGACTACAATAAAGTTGCTCCTCAATCTCTCTTAAATCTTTTTGACTATTGCAGTTCGCTATCATGACGCCATACCTCTCCCGTGCTCCAACATATTAAGTTCGCGGTTGCTTCTAACAGTTTTGTTTGGTTGCGAATTCAATCTAAACTATTATCATGGTGGCTTCTCTCTCTCTTTCTCTCTCATACGATTGGCAGATTTCCCTGATCAGGTGAACAATCTATCAGCTTTATAAAATGAATTTATAAATTAATGCATAAGTAAAAATGCGACTTTTTTTTCAAATTTATGTTGCTAATAGAACACTTTTTTCAATAAAGACTGTTTATTCATTAGGAGGAGAGATGGAATTAATATTCATTATTAGAGTGGATAATGCAAGATTCCACCATTTTGATTACAACAGAAGAGCGAAAGGATTACATTACGAAAATGCACAACGCTAAAGACGTAGTTCCGCCGGCCTCGGTTTCAGCAGAAGAGAGAGAGTTTAAACTTACCTTCGAATTTAAAGGTAGGGATTTCTCCGGATCACGTGGCATAAGATGAAGGTATTCCGAGGGATTTTGATGACGTCTATCAGTCTAGTGGAGATTATTTCTGACAGATTTTTGATTCTGAGAAAGTTGATTCGACAGATTTCGGAAGCGCGACAAGACCCTGGAGTCAGCGAAAAACGGACGAGTCTAATTAAAGATCAGGTGAGAAAAATTATCGTTATAGTTCAGGCTAGTTCTTCCCAGATTTCAGGGTCTACAAATTAGGTTGAAATCTCTACAAATAGCTCGTGTAAATTGAATGGCTGGGAAGAAAATATAATAACTGGAAAAACAAATGAATAACTCCCCGGAAGAGCATTTTAATGAATTAAAACATTTTCTGAAAGTCATTATTTATGAATGGACTTTAAGGGAATTAAATGAATATTCAAAAATAGAAACGTAATTTTTTTTAAAAAAAATAATGTAATGATCAAAATAATGAGACAATTTACGCTTGTTGGGTTACTCGAAATGTTGAGAAACAGCCAAAGCAAAAACCTTTTTGGAATTATTTGAAGTTCAGTTAAGTATTTATCCTAATTAGACATGTATGTATGATGAAAGAAACAAGAATTATACTCGTACACTATATTTAAACAATGTTTTAATAACGATCTTTTGTGAATCTTTACTTAAATAAGTGGTGAAGTAAAAATATCATTTCATTGCATTTCTTTACGAGTTTCCTGTTTTTATTAGAAAGTTTAGCAGCATTCTTATGTATGCATTGAGTAAGCAGTATTTCTGCAGATGTTTGTGGGAAAAAAAGATTTCTATAGATATATAAATGCAAAGTATTTTAAGTAAAATTTGTAATTAATAATCGAAAATATATTCTATTCTGAACTCACATTTAAATTGCAATAGATTTTAGACGAGAGAAATATACTTGTTTACATTTAAAAAGTAATACAGTATTCGAAGTATGCATATATATCTTTAATAATATGTCATAGAAAAATGAGATAAGAAAATATTATGGAATTAGATTTTCAGAAAGCAAGTAACATTTTAGGCTCTAGGTTTTATGTGACCGTAATGTGCCTGTTACTTGTGAGAATTTCGATTGTGAACACATGAGAAAAGATAAAAATGAATAATTAAAAGTAAAGTTGTACGACAAAGACAATGTATAAACATTGCATATTCGAAATATATTTTCATTCGTAATATAAATGGGATATAATTATTTTACTTTTCTTAGATTGTGAAATTTTTAACATAACACAATTTTTGGATAGCATGTGTATATGCATAACATGTATCAATGCACATATATTTGAAAATAAAAATCTTTTTCTCTCCCCTCCCCGAGCTCGCGGACGTGAACCATTATCTATCGCGGCCACTGGCTCCACCTGAAGATTGTCATGCGCCATAACAAGGATTTCTGCACCTTAGATTCAAATGAGCCTTTAAATCCTCACGCGGATTTGTGTGAAAGTAAGTTGGGTGAAGTTAACATGCAGTAATTAAAGCAACATTCCCATAAAGGATATCGTCTTTGGTACATGCCCATTACTGCCTTATGAAGTCATCTCCAGTGGTCCCAATATTATTATAGAGTGAATTCAATTTAAAACCGACGTTAAATTCCCGCAATATTCTCATAGTACTCACGAGGCATTGTGTGGAATTTATTAAAATCACTCAGTTGCAGTTTTTATTACTTAAGAATCACTTCTGTCAAAAAGTTTGTTTTGCTTAAATCTGTAAGAAGCTTTTATAGAAGTTTTAGACTTTTTTCATTTATAGTAATTTGAAACCCATATTTCAATAATTAAAATATTGCTTTTATTTTGGTGTACACTTCATAGAATATTATACCATTAAAAAAGTCTTCCGTCTTCATTTAATTTGTTTAACTGATTTCACACATTGAGTCTTCAGGCAGTCTTATTATTGTGAGCCAATATCTTGTGATAACGATAGCACACGAGTTAGTTCGAATATCTCCCAACATCTTTTTCTTTATCTAAGCTTTTGCTTTTAGATTTCGCAATGATGTGACACCTCGTTTAGTTTAGTTTAGTTTTTTATTAACGTCGCACTAGAAGCAACACGAGGGCTATTGGCGACGGACCTCGTAATTTTGAACCACGGTCAAGTGACGAGGACGACACCTGAGCTGGCACCGATGTGACACCTCATGTGAAGGAATGGCAGAATTTCTCGAGATCGCTCCTCTAACTTTAATTTACTTATCTCTTCTCCACTCATTACCTCTTATCTCCCTCCCTTTCTTCCCTTTCGCGATCTCTCACAACAGGACGTAAGGAGAGCGGTAGGGAGGGGCGCATAACTTTTGGATTCGGAACTGCGTGCTCACTATCTCGGTAAAATTGATATAAGGAATTCATTTTTGTTCAGAATGAACTCTTCATCATCTTTACTTGGTACAACGGACTAAATTCAAGTGACGTCATGATCACGTGATATCTATATCACGTGCTGTCTGCCGCTTGTAAAAAAGTCTTGTATTTTTTTTTATTTAGCATTGCGTTTGTGAAATGTGTTTATGAGCTAATGTATCTTACATTTTTACATTTAACAATATATAATCCTTTTTAATTGAATGAGAAATTTTCACATAACTTTTTTTTTGTATATTTTTGTTTCAAAATTAACGATTTGATCTAAATTTTGATTTACTAAAACATAAAGGCTTGAATCATTCTTTAGTTTTCTTTAATATTTGCTCAGGTTATCAGGTAATTTTTGTTGGGTTACACATTGATAATTTTCAAAATTGAATGAATAATTAATGCAAAAATATTTAAATATTTTTTAAAACATTACATATTTGAAATGTTGAATTGTTTTTCTTACCTTCTGCTTATGTTTTCTTATCTCTACTTTCTTCATTTGACATCTTAAAAATGTCCTTATTTAAATATATTGAGGGAAAAGGAGAAATTAAAATTGGAATACATGTTGACTGTTTTGTTACAATACCTTCAGACAGATTTTATGATATCATAAGAATTGTTATTGATCAGTTTTGAAAATGATTTTCACATGAGTAATTATTTATGTATGTTTCAGACTATGTTGTAATATAATTACATTGTAATACATCTATTTCGTGCCTTTAATTGTATTGGTAGTTCAGTGTGTCTTGCCTTTAATAAATTCTCCATCGCATTCAAATAGTCGTAACTAATCTACGACTAATTTAATCAACACAAATGTATAACAGAAAAATGTATACATCTGGACACTCTCATGTCTCGAAGATCTCTACCAAAGTCAGTACAAAAAGAGCCCTCTAACAAATGAGTGGAGTCGATCTTTCTCCTTACTTAAACTTCAATGAAATTTACCATTAACGTAATCAAGTTACAAATATAACATACAGGATAATACTAGTAAAATTCTGAAAAATAAAAATTTTAATCACATGTTATCAATAAAATTGAATGGAGAATTGAAATATGCATGTTTTATGTATTAAAAAAACAGTTTTTTCGAAAATATATGAAATCACGACATACTATTCTATCAAAAATCAAAGTCTGATATTATCACGAAAAAAAATATATATTTTCATGGAATATAATTTCATATTCGTTTCTCAGCAAAGGATGCCCACGAAAGATTCTAAATTAATGATGAAGGTGTAAAATCCTTGTAGGTATAATTTGATATTTTAAAAATTACTACTTTTTTATATTTAGAACCTGATTGATTGGCTGTTTTATTAACGTCGCGCTGGAAGCTGATTGATTGGTTTTATTAACTTTGCACTTAGAAGCAACACGAGGACTATTGGCATTGGACTTAGAAATTTTGATTCTTGGTTAAGTGACGAGAATGGCTGTTAAGCGGGCACATCCATCTCTAAATTTCCACTCCATGCCAACGGGAACCTCAACTATTTAACGTGCATCAACCCCCTCTATACGGCGGGTCTTCAAAAGCACCTCGGTTCGAACCCACGAGTCGACGCAAACAACGCCGTTCAAGAATTTGCAACCCAAGACCACGAGGCTACCGCGGCCACCTAAAATGACAAAATATCAAATCAATTTTACTGTGTAATTTTGATAATATAACATTTTTAATACGCGTAATAACTTTTGCTTACATAAGTATTTCGGTTCATAAGGTGCGATGTAATAAGTTAAATAATTTTACAATACTGCATTGTAAAATTTTTATAGTTTAAAGAAATTAATAACTTATATTGCTTTTTTGAATAAATAAAATGATTTTTTATGTCAGGGTCTGTATAAAAACCAATAAAGGTTCTTGCAGTATTGTAGAAAGAATTGGATTAATGTAAAACTCGAATGTAAAAAT
>BMAW01116329.1:0-10116 GCA_019974015.1 Nephila pilipes | reverse complement strand
TTTTCGAATAAATCATTTTTTTAAGGATTATTCTTTTAACAACTAGAATTTCGTTTTGTAATTTTGGCAACATTCGGATAGTATTATCGCGGGATATTTAGATATATTGGCAGTCGGGATAGGATCGAGAGCATTGAAGGATTCCGAGAAGTGAGCAATGCGTTTATACTTTTAAAATATAGGAATAAATTTAAAATCATTGGAAAATAACTCCTCAAAAAAAATAAAAGAGGATAATTACAGCATTATTTTTACGGAACTGCGAGGTCGTTGCTCTTTAGATACTTTTTTCGATACGTTCATCGTGATACTTTTTAATGGTGCATTCTTAAAGAATTTGGAAAGAACAACTGTTCTTCATATATTCTATGACGAGTGCTCTTTCTCCGGCCATAGGCTGAAGCTAAGCAGCGGCTATATTTTTCAACATCGGTGACCGCCTCGCGGTGGCCGAGAGGAACCGGCTTTACTCTATGCACCCGGTAGGCGGGCGCATGCTTTCGATCTTAGGTATGTTTGCTATCTTTACTCAAATTACGTAATTCTCTTAATTTTCTCCTTCTCAATAGCTGTGATGTGGAGGTATCTCCCACTCTGGGGAGAGGTACTCCGTAACTTTACACACATTCGAACCTTTTCAACATCAGCGGCGACGCTTGAATGAACATTTTTTTCGAATTGCTCTCCTTCGACATTTTGCAGATTACCAGTGAAAATTTGCTGCAGTATATTCTACAGTGGTTATTATAAACTACCAAACCTTTTTTAATAGATTTAAGCGTTTAATAATTTTTTAAGTAAAGTAATCTCTACTTGTGTTTGCGCGTGCTTGCACCTGCGTAAAGATATCAAATTTGGATTACCTTGTGTTTTACAATTGATTTGGATACCAGCTTGGAACCAGACTATTCTGACGAAGAAATGAATTCCAAAGAAAAGGAGCTAAGTGACGTTTTATTGCGCATTAGCGAATTTTATGCCTGTGAAGTTAGCATTGCAATTGATAATATAACGCAATATGACGAATGCTCTAATATGAGCGAATCTCTCGATAACTAAATTTCTGAAATTTGAGAAGTTAAAATCAAAAATTCGGACTATCTAAATAAAAAAGTTCTGCTTATAGGATTGGCCATAAAAGGCTCTAAAAAGCTTAACAAAATCAGTTTTAGAGATATGCAACAGCATATTAAATTCAAATAGGACGAAATACAAATTCTAAAAGAGCGCCTCGTCGCATTCGAAAAATTGGTAACAACAAATTCTGAAAAATTAATAACAACAAATTCTGAAATTCAAAAAACACCCACCGTTAAAATTAACAAAATTAAAAGAACAAAAATCTCCCCTCAAAAAACGCAGGGGAAAAAAGAGTAAAACTGAGGATAAATTTTATTTACAAACTCCTGATGAACTTACAAATAAATTTTCAGCCTTAGAAGTTGAGGGAAAAACTAAAACATTAGAAATTGAAGAATTTCCCGAAATTCAAAATGAAAAGGTTATTTCCCCAACTAATGAAAACCGTGAGGAAACTGACGAACCAACACTTGTCGAAAAAAAACAAAAAAAAACATTTTCACCAATAATGATTTATGAATCACTAAACACGCCAGCCCTTTTGGACGAGATTAGTGCTATTGTAGGCGCGAAAATACAGGCCAGAATGACAAACGGAAAACTTAAAGTTTTTCCCTAATCAATCGACGCACACCGAAAAATACAAAATTCCATCTCCGTTAAAAAAGTAAAATCACATACATTTGAAATGTAGAACCAGAAACAACTGAAAGTCATAATTAGAGGTCTGCCAATTGACTATAACCAAGAAGAAATAATTGAAGAAATAAAAAACCAGAGACCCATCCCAGAACACATGCCTCTCTTCCTAGTAGTACTTAATAAAAATCCAGTAAACCAAGGCATTTACAATATCGAGCATATAGGCTACTTCAGAGTCAAAATAGAAGCCCTGAAAAAAATACTATGCCCCCCCATTGCTACAGGTGCCATCAGTTCTATCACCACAGTAGGCTCTGTAATAGAGAACCTAAATGCCTAAAATGTGGTGGAAAACATCTAACCAAAGACTGCCAAAAATCTTCCAAAACTCCGCCCAAATGTGCACTCTGCGAAGGGCCACATCCTGCAAACTATTCCGGTTGCCCAAATAACCCTCAAAATTACAAACCAAAACCAGTCAAAAACGTCTGGGAAGAGAGAAAAAAAATTACAAGCAACCCAAAACAATAAACAAACAATTCAAAACGCAGGAAACACAAACTCCCAAAACCAATCGGACATAATGCTTCAAATGTCCCAAATGATGGCACAGATGAGCAGTATGTTCCAAATTCTTCAGAGCCAAATACAACCTACATTTAATGTGTAAACACAACAGTAACATAAGAAGTCTGAGAATTTTTAGCTGGAAAGCTAACGGAGTTAAAGGGAAACTCGACGAGCTTAAAAACTCGGTTGCTGAGCACGATCCCAATATTATCGGGTTCCAAGAAACTCACCTCAGACCTTCTGACAATATTAAAATAACTAATTACACATGCCATAGAAATGACAGATTAACACATGGGGGTGGGGGAACAGGCATATTCATTAAAAATTCCATAAATCATTATATTTGTGATAACACCAACAACACTCTCGAAAATACTACTATCAATTTGCGTCTTAACAACAATAGCACTATCTCCGTTGCATGCATCTACAGACCTCCACACGGCGCCATTAGTACCATGGAGCTCGACACTTTTTTCCTAAACAACAACAAAGCCATTCTCTTCAGGGATTTCAACGCCAAACACCCTAATTGGAACCTGGGACCATCCAACAGAAACGGTAAAATCCTCTACGATTGGGCACTGAATAATTACATAGAAATATTTGACCCATTTTGCAACCAATAATCCAAATAATTCAGTTCTTCATATTGCATTCTTAAGAAATCTTGTACTTGATAATATTGATTCCATTAATGAACTTAGCAGTGACCATAACCCGGTAATCATTGATCTTCTCCTCAACAACTCCCTTACCCCATTCTCAAAAACATGAAAAGTACTAATTGGATTAAATTCCAAGAAGACATTTTTAGGAATATGGAAGGTAATCCAAAGATTGAGGCTAACAATATCGATGAAGCCCTCCAAAATTTCAATTGCAAAATCACTCAAGCGATCAACGCAGCAAGTGTTACTAAAACTATAAATACTCTACATCTCAGACTCCCACCAAACATCAAAGAACTTATCAAAATCAAAAATAGATTTCGTTCGAGATTCCAATCAACTAGAGATCTTATCTTCAAAAGAGAAATGAACGCCCTTCAAAGGAAAATCAAAGATCTAATTAAAAACCATAAAAATAAATCATGGAACAACCTGCTCACAAACTTAAACCCAGAGGATAACTCTCTGTATAACATGCAAAAAGTTTTTTCAAGTAGACCAATAGACATTCCTCATCTTCAGGGTCAACAAGGGATTGTTTACACGGATACTGAGAAGGCAGAAGTCTTCAAAAACATCCTTGAAGACAAATTTACTGAAAATTGTGAACCATATAACGATCATACTAATGAACGAGTGGAAAACTTAGTTCAGAATTTCCTCAAGAACCAAAATTTAGACACCCCATCACCTCTCCCCTATCCAAAAGAAATTAGCAAAATAATCAAAAAGCTTCCAAACAAAAAGGCTACAGGACCGGATAACATTTCCAACTACTCCGTTAAACTCCTCCCTCTAAATGCTCTAACCCATCTCACCAAAATTTTTAACAACTGCCTTATTCATAACTACTTTCCCAGTTGCTGGAAAAACGCTTGTGTAATAATGCTTCCCAAACCTCAGCAAAATCATAAATTCCCGCAGAGTTACAGACCAATTAGTCTGCTCTGCAACACTGCTAAAGTTTTTGAAAGAATATTACTAGCCAGAATTAAAAACCACATTTCAGTCACAAACTGTCTCACCCCGGAGCAATGCGGTTTTAGGGAAGGTCACTCACCAACACACCAACTCATAAGGGTCACCAACATCATCAACGAAGGATTTGTCCTAAAACGTCATACAATCGGGGTCTTCTTAGATGTAAGAAGAGCCTTTGGTAAAAAGTGGCATGACAGACTTATTTTTAAATTAAGCTAAATTTTCCAAACTACATTATTAAAATTATCTACCATTTTTTAAAAAAATATAGAACTTTTAGAGTCAGGATAAACAAACAGCACTCCACTCTGGGCAGAATTCATGCGGGCATTCCACAAGGAGGAGTGCTCTCGCCTCATTTGTACAATTTGTACACGCAGGACTTCCCACACCACGCCAGTGTTAGCACTTGCCTTTTTTCGGATGATTCTGCTGTATCAGCTCAGGGCTACAACATCAAACTAACATTAAAAACTATTCAAAATTACCTACACACCCTCGAGGAATGGCTTACACACTGGAGAATAGCAATAAATGTTGAAAAATCACAAGCAATACTGTTCCACAAAGGAAGACTAAACCCCTCACACAACCTTAGTCTCTTCGACGAAGAACTCAGTTGGGTATTGGTGGTTAAATATCTGGGTCTGCACCTTGATCACAAATTAACTTATTCTAAACATATTAAACGTTTAAAAGATAAATTTTGGAACAAAATTCATCTCTGCATCAACTTGATTGGAAGACATTCACCACTTTCTCTCAAAAACAGAGTTCCACTCTATAAGCAGATTTTGCGCTCAGTTATCACCTACGCCTCCTCCATCTGGGGGGCTGCAGCCCCGACCCATCTGAAACATATTCAAAAGCTCCAAAACAAAATTCTTACAATCATGACAAAAGCTCCATGGTACGTCAGGAACTCTGTCATACACAATGACCTTCAAATTGAAAAAATTGAAAATTTCATCACCAAACTATCTCGAAATATTTTCACAGCTATAGAAATCACCAAAATCCCTTGTTCAGAGCACAAACAATATTTACAGAAGTAAACCCAAGACAAATTTCGTTTACAAAACTACGAAATGGTCTCAACCTCTTAAACCACCGTATTTTCATATTATCAATAAGGGATAAATCTTTGCCGACAAAAGCTCGCTGATAGCCGATAAAGCATCACTTACCCCCCCACACACACACATGTGGAGGTTGTGGAAATGGTTGCAGATTTACTGTAAACATTTCTACCAAGCCCCCATAGCTTAGACTCAACTACCTTAATTTCTAATTTACCTTTTTTTCCTTTTTTTTTTTAACTTTTTATTTCTTAAATTCAAATTCTTAAATCTCTAATAGCTCTTGTTAATTTTTTACCATATGATACCCTGAGCAGAAGCGGCAATCTCGCAGGCTCTCGATTGCCATCTAATTTTAGTAGTTAGTAGTAGCGGGATGTTTATGATTTTGCTTACAAATTACAACTTACTTTTTCAGTAATTTCCCTCAGAATTTATTTATTTATTTACTAATATTATTAATATTTTTACAAATCAAAACTTCGCATTGATAAGGGTAGTTCAGTTCTTTTTACTACAATTAACGTTAGTATTGTATTTTGGTAGTGTTATGTTACTCGCGTCATTAATGATACTTCCAATTCTCTGTTACATTTTGAATGTAGACAGTCACCTTAATTATTTTGTGATACATTGCATTGCTATTGAGATGTGTCTTTTATGATAGTGTTGATTTTGTGTGAATATAGTTTATTTTTTCATTGTTCTTCATTTAGTTTTTTTAATTGTTTTTTTTTTTATTTCTCAGTGGAATTGGTGATAATTCTCTTCTGTCATTTAATTTTCATTTTAATTCAAACTATATAGTGAAGTTGACCTCTTTGGAGTGCTTTGTTCAAGTGGAAAGAAATGTTCTGTTTCCCATTGCATCGCTATTGAGCTGTGTTGAATGATTTACGTTTGAAGTTAAATATTTCGTTTGTATTTCTATTTCCCCCCTTTTTGTTCCTGTTTTTTTTTTCCCCTTTTTTAAATGTTTTGCAATTTTATATGTTTTAGTCTGAACCTTCTTTCTTCTTTTTAAGTGCAGTCAATCAGCTTCAGTACATAAAAAAAATCCTTACTGAAAATCAAACTTAGGTCGCAATACTCGCAAAGCAAAATCAGTGCTACGAGTAATTGATCATTAACTGATGAAGAACGGGCATCAGGGAACGAGCAAAGCCGACAAAGAATGGCTGAAATACGTGCTGAGGAAGCAGCTAGACTTGAGGATGCACGTTTGCGAGTACGGCAGTCACGTTCTGCAACATCAAATGTGCTCCGCTCTCAACAAAGAGAACACAAACACGTTGACAAGGAAAAGCATATCAGCCTTATAATCGCCTTGCATTTCGGTACAACCCAGGTGAGGATTATAGTTTGAGCCGGCATGTTCTTGTTGGCACAATGACGGTAATGTGTCCTTGTTGCAAGGCTCTAAAATTTAGCGGAGAAACAAAAGGAATGTGTTGTGCTGCTGGAAAAATTGAACTGCCTCAACTTAGAGAACTACCAGAGCCATTAAAAATTTTGCTTGCTGGATATACTGCACAATCAAAGCATTTTCTTTCTAATGTAAGGAAATATAATTCATGTTTCCAAATTACATCGTTTGGAGCAGAAGTTATAACAACACATTTCATTCCAACTTTCAATGTGAAAGGACAAATTTACCATAAATTTGAAATGAGCAATTAACAAAAGTTGCAGAAACTCACAGATGCTACGATGGCTCATTGCTTCCGTTCTCAAACGGTCAACATAAATTTTTACAAATGTATTCCATTGGTGATGACAAGTATTAATTAGACGCTCGCTGCGGAATATCTACTGGCATAAAAAGGTGCATTGTTTCTCAACTGCAAGGGCTTCTTCACGAAAAAAACCATTTAGTGCGTTTGTTCAAGACAGCAATTGACATGATGCCATCCGATACGCACAAGATTATTATCCATGCTGACAGAATGCCTGCTGGAGAACATGTACGAAGATTTAATGCTCCAACTGTAGATGAAGTGGCAATTATTATAGTTGGCGATCAATTTCAACCTAGAGATATTGTTCTTCACCGGAGAAATGAGCAATTAATAAAAGTTGCAGAAACTCACAGATGCTACGATGTCTTACAATATCCAATCCTTTTTTGGGATGGTGCTGTTGGATATAATTTCAGCTTTAAGATGGTAAATCCAGTCAATGGAGAAGAAACAAACAAGAAATACAGCACAATGAACCCTTATTCATACCAATTAATGGTTCGAGAAAACGAAGATACTCATGTTTTAAAATGCCGTCAATTATTTCATCAAAACATAGCAGATATGTATGCTAAAAGAGAAACAGAGCGTTTGATATTCATCCGTTTGAATCAAACCAAGCTTCGCTCTGAAGAATATGTTCATTTGCGAGATGCAGTTGTCCTTGATGGTAATACAACTAACGTAGGAAGATTAAACATTTTGCCATCTTCTTATACAGGTAGTCTACGACATATGCATGAGGATGATCAAGATGCAATTGCATATGTTCGTCTCTATGGGTGTCCAGACTTATTCATCACATTCACATGCAATCCAGCTTAGGATGATATCCAACAACTTTTACTTCCTGGGCAATCGTCAGTAGATAGGCATGACATCGCAGAACTTGTTTTCAGGCAGAAGTTGAAATCATTGATGGATTTCAGGGTAAAACACGAAGCGTTTGGGTCTGGGAATTGCTGGATGTACTCAGTGGAATGGCAAAAAAGAGGATTGCCACATGCACATATATTAATCTGGCTTTGTAACAAAATATCTTCAAATGAATTGATGTAATATGATCTGAAATACCCGATGATGACATTAATAAGGATTTGCATGAAGTTGTGATAAAAAATATGATACATGGACCTTGCGGTATATTTAATCCATATTCACCATGTATGATAGATGGAAAATGCTCGAAGAGATATCCTATAGCATTAATATCCAATACGGTCACAGGAACCGATGAATATCTTTATACAGAAGATCAGCAGATGAAGATGGTAAATCAGCAACCATAAAAATGTGAAACAGGGGCATTAAAGTAGATAACCGGTGAGTTGTTCCTTATTCGCCTTTGCTATCAAAAACATACAAGGCTCACATAAATGTGGAGTACTGTAATTCCGTTAAATCCATTAAATATATTTGTAAATATGTTAATAAAGGCAACAATATGTCAGCTTTTGGTATGTAATCAGAAACAAGTGATAGGAATGCAGTTATGCATATCGATGAAGTCGCGCAATATCAGGCTGGAAGATATATAAGCAGCAATGAAGCTGTGTGGCGAATTCTTTCATTTCCTATACACGAACGAAGTCCTGCCGTTGTTCACTTAGCAGTACTAGAAAATGGACAACGTGTTTATTTCACTGCTACAAATGTACAACAAATAGCCCTAAATCCACCAGCTATAATATTAATTGCTTTCTTCACGTTATATCAGAATGATGCATTCGCGAAAACACTGCTGTATTCGGAAGTGCCTACTTATTACACATGGAATGAAAGTAGAAAAGTATTTGAGGGACGCAAACAAGGTGAGCAGGTCATAGGACAACCTGGCATATTTAAAGAAACGACTATTGACAGAGTATACACTGTACATCCGAATCAGGATAAATGTTTATTTCTACGTGTGAAATTGGTAAATTTGCCTAGTCCAGTGTCTTTCAAACAACTGAGGACTGTCAATGGGGTTACACATTCAACTTTCCGCAGTGCATGTCATGCTATAAATTTATTGGAAAATGACTTACACTGGGATGTATGTATTAATGATGCATGCAACATGTCGCATCCAAAGCAAATTCGTGCATTGGTTGCAATCGCATTGACTACCTGTTCTCTTTCATCTCCTACAAATTTATGGGAGAAATATAAATCACACATAGCGGAAGATATTTTTCATCGAATGTGCAGGAAAAATTCTAATATGGAAATTATTTCATAGTAGAACACTATAATAATTGAAGATTAATAATGATTGTGTTCAATGAAGATTTGTGATTAGCAATTTCAAACAAAGCTCTCAATCAGTTGGGAATGCCATCATCAACTCGATCTGCTGCTGCTTCATTTGATGTAGAACTGTGTCGCGAGCAAAACTACAACATAATGGATCTTTTGTCCTATGTTTCATCAAATATTCCTAAGTTAACGCTTGAGCAAAAAGGCCTTTATGATCAAATCATGCAAACTATCAATAGTGGGAATGGAAAAATCTTCTTCTTAAATGCGTCTGGAGGAACTGGTAAAACATTCCTAATCAAATTAATTCTGGCAGCAGTACGATCCCAAAATGACATAGCCTTAGCTCTTGCGTCATCAGGTATAACTGCATTATTGTTACCAGATGGAAGAACTGCTCATTCCGCTTTGAAACTGCCATTGAACATTCAAATCATTGAAATTCCCACATGCAATATTTCCAGAGCATCAGACATGGGAAAAGTATTGCAGAAATGCGAATTTATTGTTTGGGATGAATGCACAATGACACACAAAAAATCGCTTGAAGCTCTTGATAGATCATTACAAGATTTGCGTGGAAACACTAGACCGTTTGGGAATGCGTTAATATTGCTTGCAGGAGTTTCAGGAAAACATTTCCTGTAATTACTCGATCAACACCAGCAGATGAAATAAATGCTTCTTTGAAACACTCTGCTTTGTAGCGACATGTGAAGACCTTGAAATTAACTACAAATATGCGTGTCCAGTTGCAAAATGATCGATCAGCTGAAATTTTCTCAAATCAATTGTTGGATATTGGAAACGGAAAGGTGTCAGTAGATTTGATCTCAGGGAAAATTTCATAGACTCGTAACATCTGCAATTTGGTGACATCCAAAGGAGAATTGGTTGAGAGAGTATTTCCTGACATTCAAACCAATTTTAAGAATCCCAATTGGCTGAGTGATCGGGCTATTCTAAAAACAAAGACGTCTACCAGCTTAAAAACATCATTCAGTCTCGCATTCAAAATGAGACAGTCACCTATAAGTCTGTTGACACTATTGTGGAAGTAGACGAAGCAGTGAATTACCCTACAGAATTTTTGAATTCACTTGATCTGCC
>BMAW01116324.1:2391-17108 GCA_019974015.1 Nephila pilipes | reverse complement strand
TAAGCTCTAAGTGCGCATGCACGTAACACCGATCGATGTTCCGGTTAGAGCAATTATGTCACTTCTGACTGTAACGTACAACGTAAAGTACCAATGTGTTCTTTTCTATGTATTTAAATTACGTTATTTTTTGTGTGCTGTAGTAAATAAATATGCTTTCGTGAATGTACTATTTTCATCACTGAGCTGCCCTAATAATGGTTATGAGCCTGGAAACCAAAATGAAAAACTATTAGCAGCGCTCAGTATGAAAAGGAAAGTATAAGATCTAAAATAGCTCACTGAATTAAAAGTGCGACACATTCATGAACTGTAGAGTTCAAACTCGTGACGGAGCAATTAACAATAATAGAGAAGCTTACTAAAGAGAAAATAAGATAAATAGAATTTGCAGATTGAAGCGATCATGATAGAAAAATTCCTCTAATTCTACACAAATGGCAACAAAGCTAAGCTTAACAAAGACGCCATGCCTGATGTCATTCAAAAGTTACGGAAAGGGATTGATTTTGATTGAAAAGCTCACGCAGATATTGTTTTGTCTGTCATTTCAAATGAACTTATATAAGTCAGACTCTGCATTACTTCCAACAACGTTTGGAAAACCTGAACGCTGAACTCATATCTAAAAGTTCAAAAAAAAAAAAGCTTTGCAACTAAAAATGCCATTGTTTCTGAAACTGACAGACAAACAAACATTTCTGGATCATCTAAATTAATATTTCAAAATGTTAGACAACCTAGAAGAAATTCAGCAGGAAATTGTAGAAGATCTCTTATCAATTTAACTTCTAAATAGCAGAACTCCGGACTATTTCGAAAACTTCAGATGTGTCAGTGAGTCCAGAGATGCACTATACGTATATATATATATATATATATTCATGTATTTATATTATATTTTAAGGCATTATAATATTTATTATAAAATTGGGTAATTATGTCTTCAACTGGAATTAAAGCATTTAGGGGGGATTGTTAGAAATCAATGTTAATTTACTATTCCCATCACCCAATTCAAAATTGTTTTTGCCAAGTAAGCTGTAACAGTGCATGCGCGTAGACGAACTCTTACATCATTTCTGACTGCTCCTTACAACGTGAAGCCTTTATGTCGCATTATTTCCTATGTCTTTTTAGTCTTACATTTTTTGTGTCGTTGTAAATAATTATACATTCCTTAATGTGCTGTGATCATCATTTCGCCGTCTTCAACAATATATATATATATATATATATATATATATATATATAACTGGATATTTAATTTAATGCACAAAGAAGGTCATATGCTACCCACGAGAAATTTACACGACAGGAAAATGTGATATGCAAATGATTAGCTTTTCACAACATTAATGCTACGTAGGCGCCGATAGCTACATTTGCAATGTGTATGAATATAGAAATTGTACGGCAAGTGTTTCACACAGAAATTTAATTTGAACATTATTGCAAAATGAAAAGTCATTATAATGCTTTGTGTAAGAAGAAATGCTGACCAGCACATGTCTAACTTAAATACGAGGTTGAATTGTAACCTATCGAGTTTGTGTCTTAGTGTATAGCAGTATTGCTGTTCGAATCAGTCGAGATCATTTAAAACTCTGCAGAATATCGAATAGATGGGTTCAATATGATCATACAGAGCGCTGTGTTTTATTTCAAAGGTTGGCTCTCAATAACAACCGAGAAGACAGGTATGTTTCATTCATGGCCTAACTAGGTCGTACAGCCACTTCTTTTGCACTGAGTCAATAAATGGAGATCATTAGCGATACAGCAATTGTCTTCACGAACAGTTCGACTGTATTCTCAGAAACATGGACTGTCAGCTCATCGACCATGTCAGCTTCTGTTAACCTTAGTGCTTCGTCATTGTGCAGTGCCATTGGAAAAAAGTTTCGCTCACCTCTTGTTTACATTAATGGCATTTTGAATTGACCATTATATTTCTGGTGTGTTAAGGTGAGTAGATTTACGTTTTCTTCTAGCCCTGCAAAGCTTTACGTTTCAGCAGAAAATAGAGGGCCGCAAGTTGCAGGTATTCAAAGAACCTTCCTTGATACAGAAATTGTTCGACTGCTGCCCCATCTAAGCATAGTCTCTAGATATCTCACCAAAAGAAAGACTAAATAATTGTTTCTGAGCCACTAATACATCACCATACGTCAGTCATTTCATTCGATGATCCGTGCTATCGTGTTCAAGCTACAAGAGCATCTGTACCTGTGCATGCTATCCAATCTCTGTTTGAATCAATCCCCAGTCATATAAGAAATGTTACAGCTGTTAAAAGTGGTTATTCACTTGTTATGTCTAGTAAATATTTGTCCGATAAATATCATTTGTTATTTACATTTGTTCCTGATGTAGCAATTTTAATGTGGCCAGAATATGTATGTATAGATAGATAGATAGATAGATAGATAGATAGATAGATAGATAGATAGATACGCACACACAGATATATATATATATATATATAAGATAAAGCAATAAAATTATAATTAAAAACGCATAACAAATAAGACATCAAATATATAAATATATATATTATCGCTTTTACAACAAACGTAATTTGAATTAGAGTGATAGAAGGAATTTTCATTTTTCATTTTTCATTTAGAATTTGGATTTTAAATAATTGTGATACAAATATGAAATATGTTGTGATTATAACTCAATATTAGCTAGTAGCATTGATTTTCTAATTAATTTTGAGTTAAAATGTTTTGGCAATAGTATTTATTATGAGAATCGAAAAACAATCGTTAAGTCTAGAACACAAACAATAAACCTTCATGCACAAACTAATATAGATAAGATTACTTTAAAATATAAAACTGTAATTTTAATTTTTATAAAGTTGTAGAAAGTAGTTAAAAACTTCACTATAGGAAAAGAAAAAAATAACATTTGTTCTTAAGGAAGTAAAGTAAAAATTTTGTAACGGAAAAAAAGGCTGCATTTAATTTTAAAGGAAAGGAAAAAAACTGTTTAATTTTAATGTTTTGATTTTCACAAAGAAAAAGTTGTTATTTGAAACCCTTCAAGGGCAAATATAAGGAAATATTTCTGACTCAATACAAAACTATGTTTCATTTTTATAATAAATAAACAAGAATATATAATATGAGAATTTTTGTTTAGGGAATTTGTTACCAAAAGACAACATATTATCGTAAAATAAATTTGTTTATTATGCGATAAAAATGAAGTAATTTATCGTAAATGCAAAGCTAAATATATATAGAATAAACGTGATCTTAAGAATGCATTAAAAATAAAATTATAATAATAATGATGATTTTTATTGAATCACAGAAATAAAATGCAGTACGTTGCAGAAAGAGCAACGCGTAAAATATAAGAACAGTACATTTAGATTTAAGCTGACTCTGATTAATGAGATATTGATACATGATGCACGCTCCCCTTCATAGTAATTTTGCTAACGAACAACAAAATTATAAAATGTATAAAGAATAACATTATTTCATTAAAAAAATGTGAAAAATAACCAAATAAAGTTCTTAAATTACGTTTTAGAATGCACTTATTTGCAAAAAAAATGTCTTTCTCTGTGGAATTATTTTCATTTAGCAACACTGGAATTTAATATTAAAATAAGTTTAATCAATTGCTTACTTTTGTCAATAATGACCATTACTCATTTGTTATAAAACTGACCTTTGAATTAATTTGTTTCATTCCTTTTGAATAGATTTAATAATATTAAATCAATTTTTATATAAATCACAAATTTATTTAGTATTTACATTACAGTAATGAATTGCTTTTCTTCAAATAATAAATATTACCTAAATCGTATTTCTGAATTAAGTTCCAAATGTAATAGATTAAGCTGCAGTTAATTTTAGAAATATTTCAGATATTTAAAATAGACTAATACAATAATTGTAGCATTAAATAAACGAACTACAATCAGCTAAAGTTCCACTCGATTAATTTCACTGCTATTAACTTCATGTAAATGATTTTGGATAGTATATAAAGCAGTTTTTATGACAAAAGTATTATTTAATTTAAGCAATTTTGAGAATTTAATTTAATTTTCTACAAGTAGAGGTAAAAATGATTGCTATCTTATTTTAATGCGTTAATTTTATTAATAATCCAGGGGGAAAAAAACTGTAAGTAGTATTGAAATTTTGTATAGTTGGTATTAAAAATTAAATTATATACATTTACATACATAAATAAATAAACACACACACATACACACACACACACACACATATATATATAGTTTTAAACAATAACTCTTGATATTTTAAAAATGTTCTCCATTCGTTCGTGACGCAATGAAGTAAATTTTAAAACTGAAAAAACTGAAAGTTGAAATGAACTTAAAACAACTCAAAGTAGGAATTCATTAATATATTTCGAGAGGAAGGAGTTACATCGTTATAGCGGTGGACATGCGTCCACTCGCCTTCGTAGCTAAAAGAGAAGAGCAATATTAATTACATGTTGAAAATAGGGGACACCAGAGAAGTTTTTTTGCCTTCGAAGCTGAAGCAGAAGACAGCGAAATTTTCCTTGATTGGAATTTAAAGGCAAAGATTTCTTCAGATCTCGTGGAATTAGATTTAGGTATATTTAGGTATTTTATAAGCAGACAAAACTTCTATAGGAAAATCTTCCTACATATATGAAACCATAAGACCCTGATGATTAATGTTTATTTTTTATGCTTGATGGCATACATAAAAAACTCATATGGATTTGCATCAGAAAATAAGATGAACATATAACTGAAAGTGTTAAAAGTATAGAAACATTAGAAAATTAAATTAATTTCAAGTGAAAACGTTACAAATTATTTCAATGAAATCATTACGTCATAATCAATAATCATGTTTTAATTTCATAAGTCTGAAATACAAAGCAGTTACTTTTCATTTTAAATTAAGAACGCTTATTTATTTTTTTACTACAATCATGATTTTTCTTACGATAAACTAAATCTTACAATTCATCATATGTTATATTCTTTATTTTTGTATTTTTTAGACATGTAATGGGAAAAATGGAGCTGAATCATCATATATCGTAACATTTTACGTTACGATAAAATAGACTGAGTACCCTTATTTAACTAACATTGTGCATGTTTTGTTTCAATACGACAAAAAATGAGTTCTTACGTTTTCATTAAAACTGGAAGTAAATTGTTATCGAAATAAATTTAGCCAATTTTACTATTTTTTCCATTAAGCATTTGACTGAATTAAGTATAAGAACACCAAAATGCATATTACAAAATATATTAGACCGAGAAAAAATAACGAAAAATCAATAGAATCTTAACTACCGTAATTTTTGCTTTCAAAAATTACAGATTTGAAAGTCACAAAATTGAGTATATACCTAACAAAATTACTCAATTTTTTTCAAACACATAAATGAATAATTATTTAGATATCCTTTTATATTTAGAAAATTTTAAACACGGTGCGCATTGATTTGAAATGTTTCTAGTAGTTTAATTGGATATTTGTGCCAATATTTCTTCTTATACTTATTGTAAGTGTTCCTAATATTATGCTTTTGAACAAATTTTTTCAACTGAGACTACAAGTGTTTTTCTTTTATTACAATATAATCAAGAGATTACGGTGATTGTATGAATTAGCAATTTACAACTGTATAAATACCATAACTTAACTATTTTAACAGTATTTTTTGGTTCGTTTTCTTGTTGAATCATACAATGCGACCCTTAATCAAGTTATTGAGGATAATTTTAAGTTCTCTTAGATTTAAATTATTTTTCAGTACACTTTCAAGTATTTCCTTTTATCCATGACTGCGTCAATAAAAAGAGATATTCCGAAGCCTTTTGCAATGACAGAATTCCATTCATAAGGCAAACCACCTCTGTACTTGACAGTGAGAATGATGTTTAGGGAAAATAGTTCAGAATTATGATTCTGCTAAACATACCATCGACCATAACTTCCAAAACATTGAATAGATTTTCATCAATGAATATTTATGTTGTTTTTAAAATATTTAGGCTTTGAAATTGGTTTTTAGTAAATGTAATCCTTTTTTACTCTGATTGCCTTGGAAATGAAGGGTTTTCTTCTAGCTATATGATTATTTTAATTTTCTTATAAGATTATTCTTTGAATTGTTTCTCAGAAACACATCTTCCTACTGATGTAAAAGTAGATGAGAAAATTTTTACAGCATTAACTTTAATAGATTTTCTTACATCTCGCATGATCTCTGTAGTTGTCCTTGAAATAAATGACTCTTTTTCTCTCCTTATAATAGGCTTACTTACAATTTGCCCAATGTTGTATATATTTTTAGTTTTTTAATCTTTCGGATATTTCTTTTTACTTTCCAATATCACACAGAAATTCATCTACCTCAGACGTTATAATGGCAATTTTTCAAATTTCAAAAATAGTTTCAGTTCTGGAGCTCACCTAAAATATTTTTCGGTCTTTGAACTCACATATTAGTAAAGTAATATAGCATTTTGAGGTAATATAGTAACCAAATAACCAGGATTTCTCTCGACATTTAATTCATTTTTTTTTAAAATTAAGTGACTAAAATTTACAACTTTTGTAAAAGGCTGTCAATACGCTTTGCTCCTATCTGTTAATTTCAGTATGATTGATTCGCTTCTTTTATACTTTTGAATAATTATGCTCATCATATCAGTGAAGTGTTTGAATCAGCGTAACTACCGCGATATAAATTGTACCAGCCTCTCGAGCAACATGGACTCAATTTGTGTAACAAAAAAAAATCGGAAACATGTTATACATACACTTATTGATAGGACAGCCATAAAAATGAATAATGCAACTCTCTGCCACAGGTCTATCGAAGTAATTCTTAAGTATTCTCTGTTTGGCTGTGTATTATTCTGTCTGAATTCTGAATGAGCCCTAAGGCGCTGTGTGTACGCGTCAGCTCGCCGTTCTTCCGTTGGTTTTCGCCTATCTCAATAGATGGTTACTATGCCAATTGAGTTCCCGAGTAATAAATCTGTATCCTATGACAACAAGGACCAATGAACTGTCTGCAGGTAGAAATCCCGTTCTCTGTTCGTGTGAAGGAGTAGTAGTAGCTATCTTTATATGTTTTTAAAAACTTTTCACTTCAATCTGTCCATTGTAATTATTTGCACAGGGAATGGTTGAAAATATGAGTGGAAGAAGGATACTTTCTTTAACAGGACTTTCAAAAGAAAAATTAAACAGAAGAAAGAAATATTTCTAAAACTTTGCCATAATTTGCATCATCTTTCAGCAGTCATGTTGTATGGATTGCAGATCTTATACTGACTGAAATGATAATATGATTTTTTTTTTCATTATTTCCTTATTACCGTTTAATAGTGTTCATAATAGACACAACATTACAAAGTTCATTCATTCAAATCCATGAACAAAGTCATATTTTTCAATTTCATTGCTTATATTTAAATAAAGCAAGTATAAAAATTGTAAGACCATGATTATGTTATTCTATTATTTTTAACAAGCTATATTGCCATTTCTGTTGGTTGTTAGTATATCTTCAAATCTAATCTTATTCAACCGCAATATTTAATGGTGTTTCTGTTAGAAGCAGTTTTAGACAAATAATTTATTCACCATGAAAAATTTCAACATCATATTAATTGGTATCTAATCAAAAATCATTGGTTTAAAGGAAATTTAATCCATTTTTATTTGGGAAAGAAATAAAAAATAAATTTCCTTTTTGGTGAAATGTATTGCTACAAAATAGAACATAAATAAAATGTTGGAGGCCACAAAGATCTCAGCCCATCAACTTTTGAGTAGTTTCAGCTTTGCGTTGGCGGTGTTTTAGTTGAATTTAAAGGTTTAGTATAAATTTTGTGTAAAATAATGATTGTAATGTAGTAGATAATGTACTCGTCTTTAAATTCATTTCCCATCTCAACTTACTGTTCTGATCAAGTATAATTAAAATAAAGTTAACTTATTTGGTGAAAATATTTCTAATTTTGATCTAGATATTCTTAGGATCTGAAAGGCTTTCTTGCAACATCTATTAAATTTGGAATCGAAGACGTTAATTCCTTTTTAACAGAAGGAATGCTCATAAGTCTCTTGAGAGGAACTTAAGTTTGTTCTTACGTATTAGAATATATCTTCTATAATACAGACTAGGCTAACCGATAATGAAAATCTGTTATAGAAATTGTTTGAACTATACTAAAGGCATCTACTCTTAATGCTGACTTATGTATTCTAATTTTATACATCACGGAGAAAAAAAAAGAAATACTCAAAACTGAATACTCAGGCATACTGATTTTGAAATGAGTATGTTTCTATCATTATTTTTTAAGCAGAATCAGCCTGATAAATATAAAGTGTTCAGACAAAAAGATACCATAATTCAGAAGAACTTTAAATCACTAACTATTCACATTTATTTTTAGAGGGTTTAGAATAACTAATACTAGAATAAATATTGGGACCTTTATTTTTAACATGTTAGAATCAACATATATTGTAATGATACGTAACAATATTTATATATGAAATAATTTGAAGTACAAATATAAACTTAACCAAAACAAAACACTGAAATGGCCTTTAACAGTTCAAAAATACATCTGTTTAAAGCAGAAAATAATTTAAAGCTTATATCAGAAGTATACAAACAAAAGCCAGAAGAAAGTAAAAATAGTCTTACCGAGCGACATTTTAACAACACAAGTAAACGAGAATAAGGCTATAGATATATAAAATATGCTCAGATTATTTCCTACCAAATGTAAATAATTGAATAATGGAAAATATATGATAATATTAAGTATATTAATCGAAATAAAGTGGATGTACAAGATGTAAACAACTAGCATATAAATAAATCTGATGTTAAAGCAGACAACACCGGTTTGTTTTTGTAGACATCACATTATGGCAGCGTCTGGAACAGTAAAACGTAATACATATCACAACAAAATTGAAAATTTTTATTTATATCATGACGCATATCTAACTGCTAAAATTCTGCTTTTAAAGGTGGCTGACCAATAACCGTAATTTCTCTATGAAATATATTTTTGTCCTAAAAGCACAATTTTGTAGACAAATATTAAAGGTAGTGTTTTTCAATTTGGAAAAAGTTTGATTTTATTTTTATATCCTATTTTAAAATGCTTGCATGTCTGGAAATAGACAAGTTTACAAAATATTTTTGTAAGCATTTAATCTTTCTAAGAGAATAGTTTCTTGTAAATTTATAATATTTTTTTTAGATCAGAAATTACAAAATGAGCAAAATCAATTTGCAAAATGAAACAGGATAATCAATTTCAAGATTTCTTATTATTCCATATTCCAAAATTCTTTACAATATGCGACATTATGTATAAAAATTAAATGTATTTTCACACTTATGCATAATGGATATTTTGTCTTAGCTATGAACTAATCTACACTGTTTAAATTAGATTTATCTTATTGTATAATACGTAACCCAGAAAAACTATGCTTTCATATAACCATTCTGCTTTGCTTTGATTGAAAACACTTGTGTTAATTCTAGAAGAAATCTTGTTAAATTGATATTTTTTTATAATCCTAAGGAGACAAATTCTAAGTAAATTTTAATTCTCTAACACCAATTAAAAATGGCGCATGTGTTTAGAAAGAAAAAAAATTTAGAATTCCTTGTGTAACAAATGTTTTGTGATCTAAGTGTGCCCAAGTCTGTAATTCAAAAAGCAAGAAATGCTATGTAGAATATATGGTTTAACAGACCAAGCAGAAATTCTTACATGTAATAGTACTATATTGGTAGATATACTATAATGGAACAGTATATTCTAAAAATATAGCTGTATTAATTGGTTGTGTAGATGACTTGCTCTCTTTCGAAAAATTAAAATATTGTCTACATAATAACGATATATATTTAGCATATTTATTTGAAACAGCACTTTTTGAAAAAATCATTTTCACTCATATTTAGTAACTTCACAAAATTTTGTTAATTTGAAAGAAGTAAAAAATCTGTTAAATTATGTACATTTACATATTAGAACTTCCTATATTTTAAATCATACCTTATTATACATTACATTAAAACATAAACTACGTTGTACAAATAGGGATATAAAAGGACAATAGTATGAATTTGATAGCAGTGTTTATAAGTAATTTTTAAAATGATGTGCCTTCATCTGTTGGAGTTAAGAAAATTATACTTTTTTAGTATTCTTATTTTAAAATTATAAATGTTATATATTTTAAATGTCTGATATGTATGTGTGTGATACTCAGAATAAATTTTTTAAAAATGTGATTTAGTTTGTTTTATTTTTCCTGTTTTCAATGAATCTTTAATTATAGGTATTATCTTTGTTATGATGTTAATTCAAAAGGAAATGTATGTTAGAAAAAAAATAAGGGAACACTGAAAAAAAATGCTTCATACTAAGATCTTACTATGGAAAATCTAATATTCATCATAATGTTTCCAAAATATTTGCAATAACTTTTTAAAAAAAGACTGAACTTTAAGTAAAACTCAATTTTCTGCAATTACAGGATTTTAACAAAACTATATATTTCTTCTAGAAACATAAATATAATTTTTAATGAACCAAATTGCTTCTGAAAATACCAGCTCAAATGTTTTACAAATTTATTTTGAGAAAAACTTAACTCTTAAATCGAAACTATTTTCGTCATTTTTAAAGATTTATTAAACTCTCGAATTGATTGAAATTTGAAGCATACGTTCAAAATTCAGTTTATGAGCAAGTAACAGTTGCATTTTTGTTTCTAAAAGTAACAGTTCTTTTACACACAGTAAATGCAAGAATTTTGTTTCGAAGTTTTGTGATAAAAACTTCATAAAGTGTATGCTAAATAATATGAAATGAAGAAATGAAACTTGTAGGAGCGATTATGTAAGTACCTTAAAATATAAGTTGATATATATTTTTCTGTTTAAAATTCATATTCGATACAACAATATCGAAAATGGAAGCCATACATATTCCCTTTATTGTTTCATACTCATATATGATGCAGTAACAGATTCAAAAATAAATACATGATATACTCATTTTTCTATTCCACACTCATATTTGATGCACAAATATGAGTGTAGAATAGAAAAATGAGTTTACGAAGTCTCCATTTAGAGAACGTACCTGTTAATAAAAATAATTACGTGCGAGCCTTAAATTAGAATATGTTGGGATCAGAACTATTTTGAGTACGTGAAGTATGCAAATGTGAGTATATTGAACTCACTTTAGTAGCCGCAATTTCCTAGTGGTCATGGTTTCGGATTCGTGGCCGGCGGTATTTGTTCAGTCGGGGTTATGATCCTTGGCCTCCAAAGACCCACCGTGTAGCCTGGGCTGACGCACGTTAAATCTGTTAGGGGCCAAAAGTCCACCCGTTGGCGTGGTTTGGATGTTAGAAGAGGGGGCTGCCAGCTCAAGTGTCGTCCCGGTCACTTGTCCGAGATTCAAAATTACAAGGTCCGTCGCCAGTAGCCCTCTTGTTCCTTGTAGTATAACGTAAATTAAAACTAAATTTAACTAATTTGTACTCACTTTTGAATACCTGTTTCTAGCAGTTATCTGATAAGCTTGGGATTTGACCAAGATTTGGGATTAGACTTGCTTTAAAAATATCTGTAAAGCCAAACGTATATTTCTCTCTCGAATGCGGGAAAATTTTTTTTAGGTAAGCACACAATAGAATAACCAGAAACAGAATTCACTCCAGAAATTTCAAATTTATTCTGATTAACCCATTTTTACAACTTGAAATTTTGTATAAAATATATTTGGACGGAAAAGACAAGTGATTAAAATTTGGTGTATAATGAATGAATAACAGAGCTACAGTGCATCGGAATTGCGCACTGAGCAGGTGTATATAAGAAGCGATTCTCAATCTGATGGTCAAATTTTCTGTTGCATTGCGATTTAGGATAATTTTCAACGACTGAAAAAATGCCTCGCCGTAGGATTTCAGCTCATTACGAGCAACTATCAGAGTTTGAAAGAGGCAGATTGGAAAAATAGGAGAATCGTTCATCATATTGGTCGAAGCGGTGGGACGATTAAAAGATGCTGGCAAGAATGGGTGGGCAGGGCAGATTTCAGCATCATGATGGTAGTGGTCGACCTAGGGTCACAGGAGATCGGAAGGCCCTCATGCGTGCTACCAGCACTCGAGTGTCCACCGTGGCCATTTACAGACGGCTGAAATCTAATATCGTACCGACCGCTACACCACCTGGCACACACGTCTTTACACTGTCGAGCCAGATTACAATGGTGCTTCACTCTATCAGATTGGAATGATGTTGATTGGGGACGTATGGTATTTAGCGACGACTCTCGCTTTCAACTGTGTCCTGACGATCATCGAAGACTTGCCCAGGACAGCGTGCTGATTCTGATTTCACTATTGCACACCACACAGTGCAATTGGGCAGGGATTGATGATGGGAAGGCGACTGTATCTACCAGGGACTGTTGATGATCTAGCCCGACAATTGGAGCATATTTGGCAAGAAATACCGCAAAATACCATCAAAGAGCTTTATCATTCTATTCCACGTCGTGTGATAGCTTGCATTCAGGCTAGAGGTGGGTCAACACCTTACTAAGCACATTACTTTGTAACTATGTAATTCGGAAATAAATCATTCTATTTTTTTTTCTGAAATTTTAATCATTTTCTATTCTGAACATAATTTTCTTATCCTCCAACTTTTGTCTCCATCGGACAAATTCTTTTTGGTGAATCGTTTTTCTTCTTATGGTGTGTATTATCATCAAATTCTAAATTACAGCATTTATTGCATCTTGTTTTGTAACCTTCTTGATATTATCTATAGCAATTAGATTGATAATTGTAACAAAAATGGAACTAAACTCAAGCCATAAATATTTAAATTTTGTATTAAATAATCTTAATTAACTAAAACTTAATTTGGTTCAGATAGCTTTTGTTTCAATTTCGTTAGAATAAATATTTTGCTTTCTTTTTAATTCTTTAATATTTGGTATTATTTCGCTATACAAAATTAATAACTAACAATAATAGTCCTTAAATTTCAAAGTCATTAATATAAATCAAAAGGGTATACTTCCTCTCGATTCGGCAACTTCTAGAAGAATAATATATCATCTACCATGACACTGAAAAGTTTAATAATAGTTCATCACTCCGAATCGATGGACCAGAAATGTTAATGTAGCGCCTACTGCTGCTCTTCAAACTATAAGGGGACTATAAATAACTTATAAAAACTACTTCAAATAATAATGGAACAATTTTGGAAAATACACTTTGGTGTTCTGATCATTTTACTTAACTGTACGCACGCTCTCTGACTCATCAAATCATTATATTTGAAAAGCGATCGCTGTGACACTTCATAAATCATTTATCAAGCAATTTAACGGATGGTTTAAATAGAAGGATTATAAATGACAGAGATGTGTGCTATTACATCAATTTTTTAAGCTTACATCAATTTTTTAAGCTGGTTAAAATCCAAAGGATATTCCCTACTATATACCAATTAAGGAATTCTTTTTGTGTGAACATATCTTTAGTGTCCTCCCATTTATCAGTTAAAAAAAACCTGTGAAATATAATTCTCTTTTACAGTACCTTTCGTAAACGAAAATCTACTCGTGATAACATCAATATACTCGAAAGCAAAGTCATATAACTTTTATCCTAAGGAATAATTAAATTTAAATTTCCTCTGTAATCGAAATAGGTTATAATATTAGAAATATCCCCACATTTTATTCATGATTAGAGGTAATCTGCCTCAGTATATTCATAATTGTGTTTGTTCTAGAAATTTTAAAGCTTGTGTTAGAAAAAATTTATTCATCTCTTTTATAAAAATTAAGAAAACATTTTAAGATCATTTTTCAATATTTTTGTATATTTACGTTAGATCAATTACTGGATTTATTTTTTTTTTATAATTAAATGTACCCGAAATAAAATGATTTGTTAAAAAATTTAATTGAAGGCTTGAAAAATCAATCCTTAATATATATTTTATAAATATTATTTCTAGGCTTCAAGCAAATTCAACAAAGATTAAAAAAAACTATTTACCACTAAAATTTAAGAAAAGTTGCCAACAGTTTTTGTTAAGTAGGCGATAGATATCAGCCTGAAACAGATATTTAGGCTCGCGAAAATACTTCAGCTTTTATATATTCAGGAGACAGAAATTTACCCTTAGTCCTAGAAGTAGTAAATTTGTAAGGCACTTTTGTTAAGAAACACATTGATCCGTGGATAACACATTCTGCATATTAGATGTGGAAACTGAATAAAGGCTCTTTTTTATATTGCGTATGAATGTATGTTGAAGGCATTTTGGAAATTCAGAGTATGCCCCTCCACCTAAAGCCATAATATTGATTTTATAAAAAAAAAGTTGTCGTTCTTTGAAGAAAAAAGGAAAATATTTATAAAGTTCTTTGCTTCTGTAGTTCTGACTTACCATTTTTACACTTGAAGTAAATGGATGAAAGTGAACAAAAAAAAGATTTTCTATTTATTTTCAAAAATTGTATTTTTAATGCCGTTTAACTAAATAGAGAATTTTACTTTCTTTTTAATTTTCCCTTTCACAATATATATATATATATATATATATATATATATATATAT
>BMAW01116310.1:0-16299 GCA_019974015.1 Nephila pilipes | reverse complement strand
TTAATAATTATATAGTACCTTTACACAAATTTAATAATTATATAGTATCTTTACACAAATTTAATTTGTTGCCTAAAATTTCTTTTGTATGCGTTACTCCTATATTTTCATTAGAAAATAGCTCTTACATCAGTCTCCTACAAAATTTGTTCAAAAATAAGCTTGTACATATTGGGATTTCTAAGCTACCTCACGAATTTTAACGAAACTAAAACAAACAAATAAAATTTCTTATTGTTCTGAAAAGAAAAATATTTTCAAACACTCTCAGGCTTCTGGACTTTTAATGTTCTCAAAATATTCATATTTTCCTGCCTTTATACCGTCCTCATTTTCTTGGTTTCATTTTGAAATAAAATTGCAAAATCTTTCAAATGATTCTTTCAATTTTTAAAGAATTTATTTAACTCTAGATTATTACTTATTTGCTTTAAAAGTGCACTAAAGTACCAAAGGTCATGGAATACCTCTCAATATCGCAAGAGGCATCCTTTTGATCGGTGAAATACAAGATCTTGACACAACATAGACTCAAAAAAATCGTCGAAAGTCCCTGAAGTCCATTCGTTCACGATTCCTGTAAAACCGTTTGTAATTGCGTGAGTGTTGATGGCTCGGGATTTTTTACACGAAGTAACCCTTTAATAATGTTCCATATATGTTCGATAGGATTTATGTGGTGATACATATTATGTGACCAAATCTTTCTGGATTGGTTCAGAATGTTCTTTGAACAAATATCGAAAGACTCGATTACATGGCGCATTGGTATCCTGGAAAATTCCATCGCTTTTTGGTACATAAAGTCCGTGAATGTCTACAAATGTTTTTCAGATGGCTGAAGATTGGTTCAATTTGACCAAAGGAACTAATACAGGCCATATGAAAATAGCCCATACTACTGTGGATCCAACACCAGCTTGCACAATATGCCTTGTTGGCAATAAGAATTCATAGTCTCATGAAGTCTGTGTCACACTCGAGTCCTAACATCAGATTTTACCAACTTTAATTGGTACTCATCTGACCAAGCAACGTTTGTCCAGTCGTCTAGGTTCCAACCTATATGTTCAAGAGCCCAGCAAAGGTGCTATTATTAGTAAAGTCACTCGATCGGTCTTCTGCTACCGTGTCCCATCAGGATCGAATTTCGCAAAACTGTCCTCACTGAAACGTCTGTTGCACGTCCCACATTAACTGTCGCTGTTATTTGGCATAGTGTTTCTCTTCTGATAACGATGATTACTCTTCATAGGCGTTGATTTGTCTCGACCATTAATATGGCAAGTTCGGCCACTGCGTTGCCCATGGTGGGAAATAAGGGTTGAAATTACATATTCTCGACCCACCCTTGACACAGAGAATCGAAGAATGTTGAATTTCCAACGATTTTCAAAATGAAATGTCCATGAATCTAGCTCCATCTAGCATTCCGCTTTCAAAGTCCGTTAATTCCCTTGCTGCAGCAGTAATGACGCCAGAAAATTTTACAAGAATCATTTGAATGGAAAATGAAAGTCCTGTCAATATATTTGCCATTTATTCATACTAACCAATAATACTATCATTTCTGTCCTTGGTTGCCCTCGTTGTCGGTGTTGTTTCGTCGAGGGTTCATGTTTCTTAAGCCTTGAAGACGCACAATATAGTGGGGACAATGCACTTTAAATCTGTTAAGGCTTCAATTCCTCCCATCAGCATGGTGTTTAGAGTGAGTGAAAACAGCTCAGATGTCGTTCTCTTCACTTGAACAAAGCCCTAAATTAAGAGGTCAATCGCTAAACGCCCTGATGTTGCTTCTAAGTATATCGTTAATAAACATTTAATTCATCAATCTACAGCCTTTTGGATATTTATATATTGCTATCCTATGTGTTTTGGCTCTTCAGATATGCATTTGTTAACTAACATTGTTTCAATTCTCCCCTTTACTAACTAAGGATTTATAAAGTTTTGTTAAAGAAAATTTTATTTAAATCTCTAATATGCTCAAGCACTTAAGGTAAAAAAATTGGGAAAATAATTGTAGAAAATAATTGCGTATTTAAGACAAAGTATCTTACTAGTAGGGTTATCTTTCAAGGTTTTTATTAGAATTTATTCTGCAAAGAGTGTTTGAGTCGTTTAGCTTAAACTTATTTTGCCATTCTAGAGTTTTATTTATTTAATATAATTCATTCGTCACAAATTTAGGTATTAAATCATATTAATACGGGGAAATATGATTAACCCTTTTAAATTATTCCTTAATACTCTTTTTCTTAATTATATGAGCTATTTCCAAATTCGAAAATTCTGCATTAAATAAATATACTTTTTGAATGGGATCCATAATTATTCGGATATTGTACTAAAATCAAAATTGTTGTGTAATGAAAGAACTAATTTAAATAACATCAATAACAAAGAAACATTTTTCATTTGGCATTATTATTGAAGAAAAATCTTACGTAAAGTTTCTTCGCTGAATTCAAAAGGCAAATCCGGAGGTCTTCCCATAAAAGAATCCTTTGAAAATGCTTCTTTCACTAACTCATAATCGGTTATTACAGCCATATTTATGCTTCCGAGTCTCACTCTGCAAACAATAATAATCAGAAATATTTAATTTGTAAAAAAAATTATTTTTCCTCTTATAACATTGCACATATTTATTTCAAAATAATTTTAATTTTATGACGAAAATATAATTAAAAGAAAAAAAAATGAAATTGACTCTGCTAATTTCCTTTTAGCGTGTGCTAATGTACTTTTTTCCTGTAAGTTCTCAATAGAATTATTCAAAAGTAATATTAATCAGCTCAAAGTAAGCTTAATAACGAGACTCACGATCCATAGATGCAATTATTATCAAGAAATGAAAATACTTTTTTCCAACTTCTAGTGAATTTTTATTTATACAAACAAAAATATTCCTAACACAAAAACATTGCCGATGTTAACAAAAAAAAAAAAAAAGGATTATCCCATCATAAAAACTAATCATTAAATTAAATATTAAAAAAATAGCAAATTATAAATTATTAAAGAAGTCAATAATACATTATTCGGATATTAAAGCACAAACATACGACAAAATATTAATTTAAGTGTATCTTAGCAAAGTAAATATACCTCAAACGAACTAAATGTCATTATTATATTCATAATGTACAGCCACAAAACTTACAGGCCCTGATGATGCAGAGGTAAAAAAACTAGTCTACAGAACATAAGGTATCGGGTCGAAACCCGGAGTTGATAATATTCAAATCTCACGTAGAACTTTTGTTACATTGTTCTCTATTTTTCTATATAATTTCTTTCACCTTTCAGAATACTCTTTACGTTTCCAGAGCAGAGTTCTGAAATATTCTAATGTAATATATAAACCTACTTGTGTAATTATCAGCTTGATAGAGTTCTCAGCAAAGTGTAACTGTTCTTAGTCTATGAACAAATCTTGTTATTCACTTATCTACCGAGTGTTCCGTTGAACCTGCTTCAATATCTACATGACAGTATTATAATCTCAATCTTTTGAACCTAACATCATGTATACTTTATTTTATTTCCACACAATTTTGTTGACGCCATTATCTCAAAATAACAATATGTTAGTACATGTTAAGAAAAAAAGTGTAATAACAAGATTAATAATAGTAAATAATAATAACAATAGTATTAGAGGTAACAGTACTCGTATAACAACAATACTGATAAACAACAAACCGGGAAAGGTATTAAACAAGACAATAAAGAAGATGAAATTTTTATACAGATTCTTATAATAATTTTTAAGATACGTATATAAATGCCCAAAAAATATAGAGATAATTATTTTTAATTACTTCACTAGTAATATATCTTAAGATATATATCTGACAGAGCATAAAACTCTTATACAGTTATTTTTAATTATTTCGAACAGATGTTTAGGAAATTATTGTTTATATTGAGCCCTTGATCATTAAAATAACTGAAATAATTTAGGTGTTTTTGAAAAATATGATTTTTTAGGTATCTTTTGAATCACATTTTGATTCCATTAATCTTCGTGAGTAGGATTTTATTTATTTGTTACTCTGGAAATAATAATTCAGTTAAGCAATAAATAAAATTAAAAATATCTCCCTTCCCCGTAAAAAATGTTTTCACATTATTATTATTATTTAAAATAGTTGTTTATAGTAATTTTTGTTTAGAAACGTGATATAAGTTTAAACTCTTAAATACTTAAGGAGGTGAAAAAATACTTACGAGTTGAAAAGACTTACTTATATAAATGCACATTGTACTAATGAACTATATGAAATAAACTATTAGACATAATAGGTTTAAATTTGCAATTTTTCTTATGAAGAAGAAACAGTAACTTGAATAAAAATAATCCCTTTAAGTTGGATGAGACGATGTTGTCATCTACTTAAATTTTTTCTAACTTTTTGTAAAGTAATAAGTGAAAAGAATAGAGACTATAATAATATTATTATCAATATATTTTAGTTATTTTAACATAGTTGCTCGTCAAGCATTTATTAGGTTATACCATCGTGAAAAAAGGAGGGGGAAAGATTTGAAATTGGCTTTGCTAACTTCATTTTAACTTCTGCTAGAGTTTTTTTTTAATATTAAGTTCTCGAAAACGTAGAATGATTCAAAATGAATATTAATTAGCATAAAATAAGCGTAGTCCCGAGCCTCAGACTCCACAGAAGCAATCACTATCAAGGAAGGAAAATACCATCTTTAAATTCCTCATGCATTTTTATTTTCACAAACGAAACATTCTAAAGTACAAAAACTTTGCTCATGTTAACAGCAAATAGAATAAAATCAGATGATTCTGCCATAAAAATCAATTACTAAATTAAATATTAAAATAAGCGCAAATGATACATTATTAAAATGGACAATCTTTTCAGATATTAAAATAAAAGATGACTATAAAATATACCTTAGAAATGCAAACATACGTTAAGCGAACTAAATGTAATTATTATAATCATAATGTATTATGATGTCCATCTTTTGAACCTAACACCATGTATCCTTTATTTTATGCCCACGCATTTTTAGACGCCATTTTCTCAAAACAACAACACATTAAAACATAACTGAGTAGGAAGACAACATCAATAACTTCTGTAATTTCATTACAGGTGAGAAAAAACAATATTACTGTTAGTAGCTATAACGGAATAATTGATGTTGCTGTTATGGATTAAGAATATCAATTAATATAATTGTAGAATTCAGCTCATAAAAAGAAATTTTCTGTTCCGTATAATATTTTTTTTTATCAGAATCAAGTTGAGAATACTTTAAGCACCTATGTTCCAAATTTAATTTAAATTTATTTGTAAATTCTACAGATATTCCGGAAACATTGTCATGTTGTCATTTATTAGATGACTCTGTTCAAATGATTAACCTGCGAACCTTTTAACATTTTTTTTTTCAACTATAGTTTTAGATCAACACTTTGCACTATTTATCTGTACGTATTTTAATAATTCTATTATTTTATTTTATTTTCAATAAAATAATAGAATTATTAAAATACAGATAAATAGTGTAAAGTGTTGATCTAAGATTATAGTTGAAAAAAAATGTCAAAAGGTTCGCAGGTTAATCATTTGAACAGAGTCATCTAATAAATGACAACATGACAATGTTTCCTGAATATCTGCAGAATTTACAAATAAATTTAAATTAAATTTGGAATATATGTGCTTAAAGTATTTTATTTTATTTTCAATAAAATAAAAATATGTATTTAAAATAAGTTATATTAGCTTAATAATGAAGCATATTCCTTAAAACATATTGATTATGCACCTTTTTCTAACATGACTTAATAAGTGAATCAATAAATGAAACTTAGATGCCAAAATGCATCTCCTATAGGTTCTCTGTTCAAGAATTGTAATTTTTGTTTTGAAACATTGGGGTAATTCTTGAGAAAATTGGAATTTAGGTCTACGGCGAAATCAGGAAAGTTCAAATTTCTAAGATTTTTTTGTGTGTTACAATGAACTTCTTTTGGTACCTATAATTTATATTTTACATTTTTATAGTAAAATTAATTATTTAATTATTTTGTATTACTGAATATTTTAAAAAATATCAATCAATTGATAAAAATATTTGATAAATGATGAGTGAAAACTTTTATATCGATAATGGGAAACACTTGTTTTAACATAAATGGGCTCATTATGAGCCCCATTACTTAAAGAGGTTTTTGAAGAATTTTACATAATGATATATTTAGACTGGTGTTAAAATAAATAACTCATTTTGACGAAAAAAACTATTCTGTAATGCAAAAGTTATGAATCATATGGATTTCAGTTGCTCATTTTAAAAACGACATAAGTCAAATTCTTTTTCAAACATACTTTTTTTTTGTTTCGAACACACCTTTAAAAATAAATCCACTCTCTGGGTAAACACCATGTATTCATTTATTTCTGTTCCAATAATAAAATGAAGTCGTCGATTACTGCGTAAATATTATGTCACTATTTTAAGTGGTTCTTACACATTTAGACATTTTACATGTATTATTAGGGAACTGACAACGAAGTAACAGTGGACCACATATTAAACCTTTATATCTGTTTCCCTGTGGTTGCCTGAGCAAACCAAAAACAAGACTTCTTAAGTTTTTTATTGACTCCGATTGATTCCAAATGATTTGAAAAAAATTATCAGTATTTTCCCATAAGTGGCCATTCATTTTTATCAAATGACTATAATTTGGGAGCTTTAAAAATTTGATTGTATCTACATCAAACAAGAATACATTGATTTGGTTTCAAACTCCAGGTCAATTATTACAGGCACATAATTGAAAATTAATGATATTCTGGTATTTTTTCAATGGGATCGTTAAGGAGAAATGTTCTAAAAGGGGAAAAAACGAGCATTTGCACCTTCGATATACATGACTTTTGTTTATAATTCTGATGAAAAAGGCACTTCGTAGTCGAGGAGCTTATTGATGGAATTGTTACAGACTCATTTATGTTGTTGAGTGTTATATTACTTCAATTAACCAAAGCCTATGTACCGAAAGTGTCAATTAACGATAAAAAATTATCTATTTAAAGCGAGTTCAGAATAGCATTCTCGAAAAGCATGAGCCATTCTGCCGGAACATATTTGACTACCCAACTACAGAAGTTAAAGATAATTCTGATCAATATGGTGGAGATTATGATTATGTACCTTAATGATATAAGAACTTGGAAATATTAATGTTTAGGGGATATCTCCATTAATTTTATTAAAAGCATAAAATAAATAGGATTGTTTCATTTAATTTAAATAATACTTAACCATGTTTCTTGTTGTCACAACCTTGTTTCTTGTTTACCATGTTGAAAGAACTCGAGTTAAAGATTGTATTTTAGATTTTCTTTAGAGTTGTAATTCATAAATGATAGATATTTTAAAATATTGTCTAATATTATACTCAGCCCAAAATTAACCTCGGAAATTCGCTTACTTGTGTGTTATATATTTTTTATTGCTTACTGGAAAGTTCTAATTGTGTGACTTGTATGGCTTTTTAAAATGACTAATTCATTTCTTATCATGTTGTGCATATATATTTCGTATAATGTTGTACGTGTGTATTCCAAGAAACTTTTTAATGAGGCTCTTTATCCTCTGGCTATAATGTCTGAGACATGAACGTACTGGAAATTTAAACTGTAGATCAGATTTCTAACATGTCTTCAATCACGAACTTAATCAATCGGTTGCCCTCAATCCCATTAACTTAAATATTAACTATATATATTACAACAAAATTTTTATTAGGGAATTTAGGATATAATATGTGTTTCTTAAAATACTTCTTGTTTAAAAAAATGATGCTATTTTCATCACGAATGTTGTGACAGTATTACGAAATTTTCACTGCATTCAATTAAACACTAAATTCCTTATAACTCTCGATTTTTTAAAACTTATTTTCAGACTTTTTTATACATCAAAATTATTTTCAACCTCAACAGATAATGCTACGAAACTCTCAAGTACTGACGCCGCCGAGGTAAGACTTTCGTCTGGAGAGTGAGAGTTCCTGGTTTCGAAACACTGTGCTGATAAGATTGAAAACTCAAGCAGATTTTTTGCTTAATTCTGCTCGGTTTTTCATTACAAATCAAAAGTATTAAATTTTAATTATTGGTAAAACATTTTTCTACGAATTTCATAAGAGAAAAGGAAAATAAAGCTTGGATGAATATTCAAATTTCTTTCCCAAATCTTTTACTAGCATCGATGTTTGATTGATATCAAACACATTGAGCGTAACCTTCAGTAATCATTTAACATGACTACGGTTAAGATAATAGTTAACTTCGGGACCAATTGAAAAATTTAGATTTATATCCCAATAAACAAAAAATGATACCTCGGAATTTGATAAGATACTTTGAAAATAGGATACTAATAAAAAAAATACGTCAATTTACAATTATTCATAGAAACTTAGTAGAAAAAAGTAGGAGAGTTTCATGACAAAAGAATGTGTTCACTCCTGTTATCTCCCTTTCTACAAGCTTTTTTTTATTTAACTTGATCCGTTCATGTACATTCGTTCAAAACGTGTAGTCAAATTTCAACCCACTTCCTCTTTTTTAAATAAGCAACAATTTTGCACACACGTATAACTTCGATGATAATACAATACTATGGTCTGCTCAAACCGTGACAGACTTAGATGGTCCGGAGTTAATTTGAACCCAAATTTAAATCAATTACTTATCAGGCGATCGAAATGAAATTTTTCATAAATGCATAACTCCGATGACAATACAATAATATGGTGTGCTCAAGGAGGGATGAATTCATGAGGTCAGCCTTGCACCTAAAAGCGACCATTTGAATTCAAATTTCGCACACACATATAGCTCAGGTAATTGATTTTTTCGGTCTCAAATTTACAGGCTAAAAAGAAATAAATATTTGTAAAAAGCATTTTTAAATCAAGGTTTTATATAAAAATGGACTAAAATTAATAAAAATAATTCTATTAAATCTAAACCAATATGTAATTTATGAAAGATTGAGGCTTTAACACTTTTTTGATCACATACACAAATAAGTAATAGAGGTACTTAATTTATTGGTGATTACATAGATATCTTAGTTAAACGCGTCAAGTGTTTATAAATTACATATTATTTTACATTAATTTCTTTAATGTCTTTAAGACTTTCAATAAAAACCTGATATAAAATGCTATTTTACTTATCTTCTATAAAGATTTCTTTAGAAGTGGAATTTCTGCCACTTGAACCTCTTGAATGTAAACCAGTCAGGTAAAAAGTTTTAATGCTGATATAATAGCGAAGATTGTGGGATTGGACTTCAATGCAATTGGATTAAGAAAATGAACTCTTTGTACTTCAATGTTAATTTGGGAAAATGAGCACTTTGTTCGAGTGAAGTCTTAAGTTCATTTGTTGCAAGAAAAAGATTATTAAAAGATTTTCTTGGTTATGAAAAATGAATAGAATTAATTATACTGAATAATCCTTTTTTTTTTTGTTGTGAAAGACTATTTGAATTCAAAGGGGCTTTTTTTTGACTATTTTGAATTCAAAGGCTTTTTGACAATTTTTTCCATTTTATTGAATAATGAGTAAGAATGCTTTTTTATGAATGCTATCAACAACAAAAAAGTGATTAATATATCTCTGTAATTAACAACTTATTATTGCTCCGATAAATTATTTTAATTAAATTTAAAAAAACGAAATAAATTTATTGCTCTGTTTTTAAATTTAGTTTTTTTTAGATTTTCTTTCAATACTAAAATTGTCTGCAACATTTTTTTTTTATCTATGTAGCTAATATTCACATAAATTATAGCTTTTTTTATTAAAAAAATCACCTTCTTTATTTGAGGAGATGAAAGATATATTTTATACATTTTTTGAAATAAAAATAAAAATTAATCGTTGTTGAATTCATTTTGAAGATCGGATGGCTTTCTAAAAGCTAATTGGAACTAAAATATTCCGCAGAAATATGTTTTTAACTTCGGATTTCAATTTATTTTTTTCCGGATATTTTCTTATGGTTTATTTTATACTTTTGTCTTTTTCTATTTTGATTGTTCTGATTTAAATGATTTATAGTTTGAGTATTCATTATATATATTTTGTTTGATATTATTATTTTTGTAATAATGTTACTCGCCATAAACGTTCGATTTTTCTGATGTCGATAGCTCAATTTGCTTTGCAAAATCAAATATTTAAAAAAAAAATATATAAAAAAAATTTTCCAAGGTATTTTAATCTACATTTACCAAATTAGCATAACATATTTACAGAAATTCCTCATGTAAATGATACCTCCGATTAAGGGACACCTCTATTTAAGGGACCATTCTGTTGATACTGGTAACTTTACATGTATTTATCTCTTATTAACGGTCACCTTTTTTAAAGGGACAAAATTTATTGTCACTTAAACAGCTGTCCCATTTTGGGAGATACTACTGTTTATTCAGATTATGACATAGTTTTATGTATCTAGTTAATATAACTGATGTTTTCAGCTTCTGGAGAAATATTTATTATAAAAAATTCATAAACAAAATTATTTGTTATCATCCGTCATTTGTTACCAGAACGTTTGTAAAATTGAATGAAAATAGGAACTGAAATCATGGATATTTTAGATATACAATTTTTGATTAAACATTTTAGAGTGTTTAGAACTATAAGAATAAATATGTCATGCAGGGACTTTTAATTTGTTTCACTTTTAATGCAGCCAAAAATAAATGAATTTCTGAAGTTCAGGAGCTTATTCAATTATGTTTTCTATGATGATTGTTATAACGAAAACACTATGATGTTATTTTAGATGGTTAATTTCTAATTTCGATTTTATTTAGTTGTGATTAACATTAAATCAGATGGCAATCTAATATTGTTTTACTATTTCCGTATTGAATGAATTTTAGAAAAATATGCGCTTATCAAGATCTGTCACCAGCTATTATTTATTCATTGCATGAAAAAAATGACTTGCTGAAAGTAAACTTTTAAATATAGTAAATTTTTAACGATTTTGCGATCGTGAAAAACTGATTTTTGAGTAAACTCAAATAAAATAATAGTTGTTTTCAATGTTAAATATTTAACTATGTTTTTAATTTTGAGATATCTATTTACTCTTATTATTGCAAAATCTTTAATTTTTTAGGTTTAAAGAATTAAAAATTAAAGATATCTTTCACAATTCAAGATTCTTTAAAAAGTGTTTTGAATGTGAGTGATAAAAAGAATTTTAAAATTTCTGGAATTAAATATGCAAAATTTTAATCTCTCTTGTATCTTTTTATCATACCGAACGCTTGAAATAGATTATTTTAACTTGTGATACTCTTTTTGAAAAGTAAGTGAAAATTGATCACTTATATTTGCTGTTGAAGCATATTTTACTCGGCGTAATCATCTGAATTATTATTGTTAGGTAGAGACGGTATGCCACAACATAGTAATAGGAAATAATGAATATAATAAATAATCGTAAAATGCATTGCAAAAAAAATTTAGATTTAATATTGAAATGATTATTTTTTGTCGTTTGGAAACAAAAGCTTTTCAGAAAACGAAGTATTTTGAAGATACGTGTTAAATTTTAAGATTAAAAAAATTATCAAGATAAAATAGTTATTATAATTATAATTAACAAGATAAAAAAATTGATAAAATATTTGTTTGAAATAAATAGGTTACAGGTAAGGAACATTGATTTTGGAATAATAAGATTAAATTCAGATGCTAATTTTGCAAAATGACATCGGACATAATTAATTTTATAAATGTAATGTTTATTAAAAAGTAAGTTAACTTGTTTGGTACTAAAGCAGCTGATTATAAAAATAATTAAGAATGTTTTATATAAAAATAGGGTATATTTGACTATTTTTGATCAATGTCATTTCAAATTTAAAGACATCATATTTAAGTAACTAAAGACCCCAGGAATTAATAAAGGTGGTATTGAAAGTTTTGAAGATATAAATCGTGTGACGAATCTTCTTTTTAAAGAATTCTGTAAGAAATACATTAGAAAAAGATTAGAACTTTCTATAACAGATTGTAGGCACGTTAATAGCCATTTTGAAATCGAGAAAAAGACCAAAAATCTACATTTTTATGATCTGATATGAGCTGCATGTTATACTGGCATACACATAAAAAATAAAATCTTCCAAATTATTTGCAGTATTGCTAATATAAAAAACCTGATGGATTTTACTGAATTAATCAGACATTTGTTACACTTCCACCAATTACGGGATTATTTGCTATGATTGAGAGAGAGATCTAAACAATATTTTCTAACAACACCATAAATACTACCTTAACATGAGCTATGTAATCCAAAAGTTCCAAAAATTATAATTAAATACTGAATAGTAGTTAGGTCGTTAGTGATTGCCTACAGGCAAGTGTAGCTTTTAATTGGTCTCGTGCAGCTATTAAATAACATAAGTTAAAAAAGAGCATTTCTGTGGGAAGCAAAGAATTTTATTTTTGCTCGGATCTTGACGACGTCTGTTTTGCATTAAAGACTCCATGATATGAGACCACGCATCAATTATTCACGTTTCATTGGTATCGTTTGCATAACAGCAAATCTCGTTTCGTTTTAAATTCTAGGAGTAGTTAAAAAGAAACCGGTTTAATTACATAAAAACCTTTATTTATTTTTTTATTCTTCACAATTTTAACAATATCTCCTTCAAAATATTCCTCCTCGGATTCGATAGCCTAGAGATCATAATCTCAAACTCGTGGCCGGCGTTGTTTCTATCGAGTCGTGTTTTCGACTACATGTGATGACCTGCCTTGCAGCAGGACTTATGCACGTGTGTCGAGGTCCCAAGTCTTCTCGTTGGCGGAGTGGTGAAGTTTGGAGAGGAACTCAGGTGTCATCCTTGACACTTGACCGAGACTCAAAATAATGAAGTCCGTCTGCAACGACCTTCGTGTTGCTTCTAATTGTGACATTAATAAATAATCAATTAATCATTCAATATACTCCTTGATCCCTATACTGTTCCATGAGAATTTCCCATTGGATAAAGCATTGTTGGAAATAATTTTCTGAATGCATTATCACAGTTTCCTTCATTTTCCTTTTACAAATTGAACTCTCTCGAACTTTGTCCTTTTTGGTGCTGATTTTATTCCAGGGAATAAAAAAAATTACATGGTGTAAGGTCTAGAGTGCATGTTCCAACGCAGGGATCCTAAGTGTTTTTAGAAAAACTTCTTGATAGACAATGCAATATGCGTTGGAGCGAGGCTCCGAGGAAGAATCCATGACATCTAGTTTCCCATATCAAACAAAATCTGCCAAACAGATTCTTTAAAGATTCGTATGTTTTCTGCAACTGTGCGAATATTCGACGAACAGTGTTTCCCAAATAAAACACAAGTTTTGTCACCGTATTGTGAGTAGTTGACGAGGTAGGTCATTCTTCTGGATTTGGGTTCCTTCAATCTCTTCTCGTCCTTCTTTAAACCACTCAAAAGCCTTAGTGGGCAGTAAACATTCATTTCCGTATACTTTTAAAATATAATATGAGTTTCTAAGGCTGAATTTTTGAACCTTAAAAGAAATTTAGCATTAACTCGTTGCCCCTTTAAAACACTTAAAATTTTTCCGAAAAGATGCTAATGCAATGAAGGCCATGGAACAACTAGGGTGTCCGCATTCGACTTGGAGACGGAAATGGATAGAGATGCTTCTGTCATATGCTGTTTTATATTGACACGCGCACTATTTGTCTGTATATCAATCAGTCTGGTAATTTTTAGACACACCTTGTATATGAATAATTATACGTTGGTCAAAAGGAGTGCCTGCCTTTCTTTTCTAAAAGGCTTGCAGTAACCAGAAACACTACAAAGACTAGGACCTGCAGGTAGAACTCGTAATATATTGAAATAACGTTGTTTCGCGAGATTATTGAAATTTATCTTTATTCTAAAAGCGAAGAACCACCTTATACGATTTGTTTATCATGAACAATTTGCAAATAGTAAATTTCTTCTAAGGTATGATTTTTCTTCTAAGACATGTCAATTTCATTATTTTTTTTGCCTTCGTTTCAGAATTATTTACAGCATTCCCTTTAACAAAGGCATTTTAATATTTTAATTTTGGGTTATTCGTGATTTTTCTTCACTAATACTTGGGGATTTGTAATTTGAATTGCTTAAAATTTCAACTTTTTCCAACCAACTGAAACGTGATTACGCAAATTAGATAAAGATAAGAAATTTAATAAATTGACTTAATGATCGGGATGTATACAAACGAAATAGAATTGAAAGGAATAAGGGAGACTAATGATAAAAAGGAGCCGATTGATGTTTGTAAGTTAACTAGAGTGTTCTTCCGATCTAACGACTGTCCTTCATTACTCTGCTCTTGCGCCATACCTTAGTTGAAGACATCAAGCAAAAAATACTGAAATACAATTGAAAACACCCAAGAGGAGACTAATGTGTGTTATCTACTGATGTATAACTAAAGCCTCTGTCACTCGAACCTCTATTTAACTTATCAGTTCTAAAATAGGAAAAAAAATATTTCACTCTTATCTTACCAATTGAGCTTACCTTACTCGTTTGATTCAATCACTTCTTACAAACAACTGATTCTTATTTAAATATTTCTTCGTTTTAATTCACAAATCAAATGAAATAGTTTCATTCCAATTTGTAAGTTTCTGTCAGTTGGTCATTAACTTCTAATTCACTTCAATTTTCTTTCAATCTATTTCATTTATATATCATTGTATAATTCACTTCACTTCACTTCTGTCATCATGTAATTTACCAAATCATATTTCATTACGTTTGGAAGAAATTGTGATATTTTGTAATTAAAAAATAAAAATACTTTCCGCGAGGTTAGAGAAAAGAAAATCGCGAATAGCTTAATGCACCAACGTAGTTAATCGTTTGTAGTTAAAATTTGTTAGAAGTGATTTATTTTTAGAGAAAGGGGTAATAGGAACGAGAGGCACAACAAATATCTCAGTACTTTCCCATTTACAGTAATATTCTATTTGAAAATAGGCAATGCCGTGAAAGAAGTCATCAGTGTAAGAAATAAGTTAAATATATGTATTCAGCGTCGTTTCGATTTAATATAATTGAAACAAACGACTATTAAAATCATACAAAATAAGCTTCACTTTTCTTCACGAATAAAAAAAATTAAATTACTTTGTAAACTTTATAAACTATTTTTTTATCCGCTCAATATAGATGTATTTCATATTAAAAAAATCTGCGAAGTATAATACCTTTTTGATTGTTTCAAGCGTTGAAGAGATTCTTTTGTTTACATTGTAATTTTTAGTTTACACTGAAAAACTAGTGTAAACTTAAGTTATTTAAATAAATAACAGAATACTGAGGGAGGAGAATTTGATAAAACAAAAAATATCTTTAAATCCTTAAATAATAAAACAGTAAACTAGTAAATTTATAAATTTGTGTTTGTGTCTTTGGAAAAGCATAAGAATCATTTTTCAACATAAAATATTTCTATAAATTCGAATTTGATTCAACTTTTGTGTTTTAAAGGAAAGATATACCCAGTTTTACAGTTTATTTATATGTACTGTATATTAATTTTCTGACAAGAATATTTCTTGAAGGAAAAAAAAGAAATATTTTGAATGAAACAAAAGAAACTGGTTATTGAAAAAAATTTAAAATGCAAATTCTATATACATTCGACTGAAAATATATAATTTATTTAAATTTTATGTACTTACAGTTAGTATTCTTATTGATGTAATTTCGGTAAGTGTGTGTTTCATGAATAGTTTTTGCAATTCATCTAAGTTTAGTAAATAATTACATTATTAGTTTTGGCTATGAAAGTGGAGAAGGAAAAAAATGAAAAATCAGCAAATAAAACTCATATAGGTTATACTTTTCATATATTTTATTTCTTTTATTTCAAACAGATAAGGTGATTTTTTACCTCATCGTAATTACAAAGATAAATTGAACAATGCATTCCAAAAATATTTTATTTTATTTTATCCTGTTGTTTGACACTCTGGAAATTTTCGGTTTCATTGAAATTCTTTCAAAAAGAAACAAAACTGAAAAGGAACATCAGCGAACACTTGCATTATTTATAAATTTAACACATTGATTTCAGAATCAAGTAAACGAGAATGTTTATCAAAACTTGAAAACACTGGAATTAGCAAATGTTAATATATTTGTTTGAGGAACT
>BMAW01116297.1:0-47895 GCA_019974015.1 Nephila pilipes | reverse complement strand
AAATAAGTTTATTTTTAAGATTTAATAATTAATAACGTTTTAGATTTTTCCTGTAGATTCAAAAAATTTATACAACTACTTAATTTAAAATGTATATTTTGATTCTCTCAGTCTTATATATATATATATATATATATATATTATTATTATTAAAGTTAAAAGTTGCTTAAAACTGAAGTTAAAGATTATTTAAAATTAAAGATTCAAGTAAAAAAGTTATAAATTTAAAAAGAATTAATAATGTCAAAAACATAAACAAGAGACATATTTAGACAACAATAGAAAACTGAAAAAATTGTATCCTTAAAAATTCAAAAAAATCGAAAATAACGCTTTTTAATACTACCAATGACTTAGGACAAGGCTCAACTTACACTAATATTAATTACCTTTTGCTTCAATAACATCTTCATAAAATAAAGTGCGAACAACATCCAAGGACACTAATACACATAAAGAGAAATGTTTCATAAATAAAATTCAAATATTTCATAAAATTGAAACATTAGAAAACCAAGAACTTAATTGTAGAATGCATTAAGACAAAGTAAGAGAAAAAAAAATGATAAAAAACCAAATAAATAAAAAATATTTATTCCATTTAAAAAATCCCTAGTCAATCAAATACAAATTTTGGCTACTTGAAAAATAATTATCTTAATGCTAATACTACCATCAATATACCTACAGATAAATCAGTCATCCAAATATATAGTTTGTCATCCTAAAAAGTAATTATCTATTCGATAGTATTGACAACAATGGATTAAAATTAAAACCTAGTGTCAATGGCATTAAAATTTTCACAAAAAATGTTTTTGAAAACAATCAACACCAAAATAAAACAAAAAAAAAAACATTATATAGATTAAAAATATTTTTTTAAAAACCAAAAGAAGAATATTAAAATACATGAAATAGAAAAATAATCTCAGTTATATATATATTTATATAAAATAAATTATATTTATTAGTATATGGCTCACATTGAAATAAAGAGATGTTATTATGAAATTTACTATAATATTTTTTGATGCACCTTAATTTTTGAATAAGTTGAAATGCAATTAAAGTAGTATTTTTCAAACAGAACAAATTAGTTTAATGAAGGATTTGTCAAATAAATGGAAATGAATTCTCGTAAGTGCTTTTTTCCCTGAACTATTTCAGGGTTTCAGATTGAATCCTATTTTCACCAACAGTTTACATTTGGAATGATCAGGATTGATACAAGTTAATGGAACTGATCATGAATGGGAATGTGTTGTGGAGTTAGAGAAATGTTGTGCCACCTTACCTGTGGTCCTCTTCATATGATTGGGGTTAAAAGTATTATATGCCACCAATAGCTCTCATGGAGCTTTAGAGAGACATAAATCCAATAAAACGAAATTTAGCGTTGCTTCTAAGCCTTTTTTCCTAAATATAATTTATCTCTGTTCGAAGCTCATAAATCAGATTGCTTATCAACTTGCCTTACTTACAAAATATCTTCCTGCATCTTTTAAGAAGTTACAAGCTTACTTCGTTGTAAAATCTGATAGTAAAGAAAGGAAATTAAAAAAAAAGAAACTTTATTACACTCAACTTTCGAATTCTTAAAAAATGAAAATAAGTTAAAATAACTACTCTTTTTCTCTGTGGATAGTCTTTCCTTGGTTTAGTTTTCCGAAGTAAATATAAGGCTGTTACTTGAATCACAGGAAGCAAAATTGAATCACCAAACCTTTCTTTCTCTTTCTTTTTTTTCGCAAAATCCCATTCTTTTATATTACCAACATATTTTTTTTCTTTGGATCCTGTAAGTCAGGAATATTGATGGAACAACTTAAAGTTGAGTATCGATTTAAGGTGTCCATTTTTCTTTGCTGTATTGCTTGTACTTCGGAAAGAGGAAGAGGATAAATTCTTCTCAAAGATACAACTAGTATTTTAGGATGTTACCAAATCTGACGAAAGCTATTTTCTTCCTTTTCTTGGCAATCAATAAAACATTGAATTTATTTAGGAAGTATACTTTCCTTACACTATAGAAAGAAACCATATTGATCAAAGATACGCGAAATAAGAGCATTTAAATATTATTTATTGTTCCAACATTTTTGATTTTCACATAACTGCCAATTATTTTGAATGAGATAAAATACTTATCTGTAAGTGTAAGGAGTAACACGTGGCGCGAGAGTTATATGGTAATAAAATAAATTTTATTGATAATTACTAAGAATATAAAAATCTAAGCAAATATGAGTCCAAAATTTTTTTTCTTTATAAAAATATTGTAACTAAAACACACTAAATAAAATTATATAATATATTTACATGTTTGTGAATATAAAACTCTTGGCAAGCTTTAAAGAAATTGTACAGTTTTTATTATATTCAATAAGTTGTTCGAAACATAAATACTCAAACTATAGATCTGACCTTGTAGAAAATAAAAATAAATGTGCTAAGCAAAATTAGAAATTTCTTCATTTTACAATTTACTTTACAAATATATATTTGTCAATATTTCCTTTTTAGAATAATTGTTAAGACATTTATTTATTTACTGCGTTGTAAGTGTAGAAAAAGGTTTGAATCATTACGAATAAGTAAAATACTCAAAATCATGAGTTCAGTATATACTTAATAATTCAGAATATCTGCAAATGAATTTACTATTTTACTTTTGCAAATTTACAAGACGTATAATTAACTTCATCGAGCAATTTTTTTGTTTTAATATTTAAGTATTTAAACTCATTTAATTAATTATATTTCTATAGGAAAATTAAATAACCAGGAAACTTTCCTCTTGTCATCAAACATTACTTTATTAGTCATTATAATTAGTTTTAATCAGAGATATTAAGATATTAATAATTTCTTAAATAAATGGAAATATAATTAGTAGAAATGCTTGTTTTGAAAGGCTACAGTAAATGAAAAAAAAATTGAGGAAAGTTTTTATAACTGATTAGATTTTATTTTGTTAATCAAAATTGCTAATTACTTATATAAGCTTACTAATTACTTAGCTGTCTTTGAGTTTGTTTGCTTAATTTCATAACTTTCGAATTAAAAAGAAGCAAAGGATTACGTGTTATTTTAGATTTTTAATTCAGTCTGTTTACCTTTTTTAATTCTATATGCATGCAGTCTTAGTAATGGTTAAGGATTTGTTTGTTTTATTTCCTATGAACATAATATTCAAAGAAAAACAAAATACAACTCGAAAATGTTTTTTCTTCTTTCTGTAGTTGTACTTTCCCCCTTCTAAAATCAAACGTTTGATTCTAAAATATGTATACAAGGAATTGTATCTCCAAGAGAGCATGAATATGAAATTTTTTAGATCTCGCCCTCAAGTCATGAAAAATACGTAAAAAAAGTAATACTTTTTCTATTTGCTATAAGTATAGCAAACAGTTTTGAAATTTTTACCTTTCTTTTCTATCTGAAAAAAAAATCAATGAAGAATAACTGTTCGTTTGCTAAGTAGACAGTTCTTTCACTGACACACGCTTCATGTGTTAACAGTGCATACAAGTGTAAACAATCAGCACAAAAATTTTTGATTCGAGAAATTTTTTTGATTGGTTTAAATCATTAAAAAAAAAAAAAAAAAAAAAAAAAAAAACTGCGTTATCCTCGATTATTGAAATACTACAATACTTTTTTCTATGAATCATAAAGTTTTGAGCAAAATATTGTTCCATTTCTTGAAAGTAACTTAAGCCTTAAAATGCTTTAAATTTTGCATTTTCTTATTTTACTGCTAAAAAATAGAGGACCACTTTTTCTGATATTGTGGGGAAAAAACTTGTTTATGCTCGTTTCGTAACAATTCATAAGCTTGAATATTCCACGTGTAATCCTAAATTGAAATGTAGCTCAATGGATAGTGAAAAGGGAGTTTACTCATATGAAGGTTTTGAGTCTGGATCTTATATAAAATCTTCGTTCGGAATAATGACAGCTACAGCATGTTAAATTCACTTGGAATTAAATGTTTTCATGTGTCGCAATTGCTTGAAGAAACAGAGAATTAATATTTTAATCCTCCTACACTACATAGCTTAAGATGATGGAATATCAACTTAGATGTCGTCGTTGTAGGATAAAAATTACCAAGCGCATTTTCAATAATTCTCTCGGCTCAAGAATAAAGTTTTTTTAAAAGTAATTTATTAAAATTTTCTGAGAGTGCAACAGTTTTATTCCATGAAATATTCGATTCGCCTATGTTCTCCGGAAAGATCCCCAAACTAGAAGTTATTAAAAACCAAGAACAGAGTAAACAGAAATAAATTTATTTAACGAATATAAAATTTTTAGAATTAAGTTATGCATTGAAAATTTAATAAAGATTTAAAATCTAAGAAATTTTTAAGAAAAATAAAGAAACGAAGCAATAATGAATTTTTTAAAAGTCAGTTATAGTGAAAATAGACAACATTTTATTTGACCAACCAGGATACGGTAAATAAATAATAAATGTTTACTCTACAAAATAGGGATTTTAAACGGAAATGGGAAAAATATATGGACAGTAAGAATACATTTATATGAGCATGTTTATACACTTTCATACAGAAAACCAAAAGAAAATACTTGTCATTAAAAGAGCACATGTACATTATATATGTAGAAGAAAAATAAGGATGTTCATGATTATGTGTAAAAAAATATGAATACAATTCAATAGGGACAATGACCCTAGAGTTTAAGAAATGAATGTGCAATTAAAAATGCTATAGAGCTATATTGATGTTATTTGGCCACTATTTAAATTCACGAGATTACTTTAGAATGGGTAATATAGGATTATTTGATTAAATATTACTCTACACAGCATTCATTTACTTTTATTTTCGAGTTAACAACATGGCAGAAAATTCTACTCCGATATGAATTATTACCTAAATTCGATTTAATCAGCCGTTAAGTTCGAAAAGGAATTCACTCGGTACCTATCACTCTATATTTGTTTGCATTCTCCAAAACTTGGTAAAAGACCTATTGAAAAGAGCAAAGCTATGGTATTTTTCGATAATCTTATTGTTCCATGTTTTTAAAGTATATTTTTATTTTTAATTGGCTACCAAAATTTAGAATATAAAAAAAAATCACCTTTAGAGAAATAAATTAAGTGTGGAAATTAAAACAAATATTTCATTCATTTTATATTTAGAAATTGGTTTGGTTGGTTCGTTTTATTAACGTAGCAAGAAAAGCGTCACGAGGGCTATTGGCGACGGATATTTGTATTTTGATGGATATAGCTATATAATTGTTTAATAGTGATCGTACAATGTATTTGTATGTTAAAATTTTAACCAGGTTTTAAAATAGTTTCATCGTGTATGTTATAATTTCACTCAATATATAGGTCATGTAATTTCACTCAATGTCCATATAATTTCACTCAATAATTCACTGTCCGTATAATTTCAATAATTTCACAGTAATTTCACTGTCCATATAATTTCAATTTAGCTAACCAATAAATATTCGATCTTGTAGCGACCGATTAAAATATAAACTGTTGTATTAAAATAAGATTACAGAGTTATACATAAAAAAAGTTGTGCCTTGCAATATATAAGACTTTATAAGCTAACTTCCTGATCATAAGTCACTTTTCATAAGTCGCTTAAAATCACTTTTCAGGGTAAACACGAGTTTTTATCCCTATTCGGACAGGAAAAATTATTATGAATCATATCTTTATAGGATTTCAGGAGTAGTTAAACATAATGAGGGAATGTTTTTTTTTAAGAAATACTTTAGTGTTTCTGTTACTCTTTGGTGCGAAATAGCTCAAATTAGTCTTTCTCTAAGCGAACGAAGTTAATTAATCGATATATTTAATTAATTTTTTTATTAGTTACTTAAAGATTTGAATAAACTGGTTAAAGATTTCGGCTGATCAAATTAAGTAATTTATGGACCTTTCTTCCAATGAAATGTATCTGCTACAAGATCTGTTAAAAATATATATATGTTACATTAATTATCTATGTATTTCTATTTATGAAAAATCTTGCAAATACGCACCATTGTGTTGACAAAAAATGACGTTATAAAGTTTTTCAAGAAAAAAAAAATTCTTGGAGAAAAGAATAATGGAATTTTTAATGTTAATACGATGTTACATATCACCTTGTTTTAGAGGCACAATTATTTCTTTCAATTGTCAGTAACCTGGTTAATCCGGTGATACACTAGATAAGCTAAGAGAACCTTACCAAACTATTAAGTTTTATTCAGAATATTGTACATTTAACAATTTGCTGAATAATCTCGCGAAAATTAACTATACTCCTCCAAATCACCGTTACAAATCACACTGGAGAATCGTTACCTGCTAGAGTGAAATTTATGTGACTATAAACAATGCAGTTTATTAAAACGGTACATTCAAATTCAACCGAGAGTGAAATCCCGATGGAAATCATTAGAAAGCTCCTCTAAACACAATTCTGAATTTCTCAGTTTCATCCATTCTGCAACTAATGTAAAACGTACCACTATTTCAGGTTTAATGCACATTAACCGCAGCAAGGGAATCCCGCATTTTAATATTATCCTTGAGAGAATATGCTGTTATATGAGTTTCATAGATTTAATTGCAATTTAAATGAAATTTCCCATCATATGATTACTCCAACATGTATCATACTGTTTACTGCATAATAGACGAAATTACAGTATCTCTTACGGTGGTATAGTATATACACATTTCAACATAGACATTTCTTCATTACACTAATGTAATTCTCTATAAAGTCTGTCTTTTACGATGGTGTAATCTTTATATAAAGGGGTACCCAAAGGTTCATAGAATAACGTTACTCTGAGAGGGACATTTTATCCGGGTAAGCGTGTCCTGAAATTTTTTTCAAGTGTAGTTTTGACTGTAGCGTCACACCGATGTCTGCTCTTAAATGTATTTTTCTATTACATCTGTCTTTTGCACTCTCCTCCATTTTTTAAAAACATGTTAGATTTGAATGAACATTGCATGGCTGTGAAATATTTTTTCCTGTTCGGAAAATTGCAGCAGAGATTGTTGCGACTTTAAATCAGCTCAGAGATGACACTTTGGGAAACTTTCGATCAGTTTCTTTATTGTTTTGAAAACGGCAACCTGTTGCTTGACGACAAATATAGTCGGCTCTGGATGTTCATCAACTGCATGAGCAGATAAAAATGTTGAGAAAATTCGTAAGCTTGGATTTCGCTATAGACCTATGAATAATATGGAGGAGTTATTTTAGAACATGATTCAATACATTTCAACAGAAGATTAGGGGATGGTAATAGTCACTGTTAAGTTTTTGCTTAGGTTCTGACTGACCAGAAAAGAGACATCTCATTGTGATACTTTATGATCAAAAATGGCATGAATCATTTGCCCTTCAAACCTTTCTCATCTGACCTAGCTCCTTAACTCCATGAGATTTTTTCTTATTTCCACTCATTAAAAGAGACTTGAATTAATACCGATTTGAGGATATAGAAGCGGTCAAGAAAGAAACAAGATAGTTAAAAATGTTTTCAATATATGGAATTAGCGATTAGTCAAATGTATTAGGTATAATAGAAAGTGCTGCAAATATGATACAGTTGTTTGTAAGAAAATGAAATGCATAGTTTTTAAAAATGAATGCAAGGTTGTAGGTATCTTCGTATTGTAATTCGTAAACTATGGATCCATTCGCTTACACATGGTACTCGAGCAGCTAAAAAAATGGACAATTCTACATTTATACAAATACAAAAATTATTCGTTTAGTAATGAAAACTGCAAAGTGAGAAAATGACAACGAAACAAACTCCCAAGATGGCTTTGTTAGAAAGAAAAAAAGAAAATGCACCTTTATAACATTTTCGACAAAAATGTGCCATATGTGAAACGAGTGTAATTATAGGGACCCCGGAATAAATAATATTTTTTTTGTGCTTATCAAAAAAAAAAAAAAGTTGAAAACAGCTAATTGCTTTTTAAATAAGATGATTCATAATCCTTTTTTTAAGGGAGAGAACTTAATCCAAATGATTTTTTTTCGCAAGGCTTTGAAAATAAGCACTGATAGCTAATCGTTTCTTAATTCCAAGTTTTAAACTCCTAATAAAATAATCGTGGATCAAACATACGTTGTTTGCCTTATCATATCTTAATTAATAATTCGAATAATTTGAAGCGCTGTTTAATATTTTATATAAAGAGCGAGAACGAATTCTCTTGCGTCACAATTTTGTAACGATAAAGTACCTTTATTTTTGGTAAAATTTGTTTATTTTTTAGCCGCAATTTGTTTGAATATTGTGATTTTTCAAAAACCTTATAAGTTTAATCGATGTGTACTACAAGTTTTCTACCTCAACTTTTCTTGAAAAGAATTGGATTGATTTTTTGTTAAACTATTTCGCAAATGTTGCTTATTTCCTACCATTTAATTCATAATTATTTATATAATTCTATAAATTAGTTTCAAGAAAAAGGAGAACTGATACTTAATTTGTCACAAAACATTTAAATTCAGATGGCATTTAGCACACTTTATCGTGTTATATATGTCATGCCACCGACCAAACTTGAAAGTAAAACTATTCTCGTCGTATATTAATACTGATAATGGTGATATAGTTAAAATTTTAGTTTATTAAACTGATTACAACTAAATTAAAGAAAATAAAAAAATATTTAGTTTTAATTCTTAGAATTCATTTAAAGTTAAATCAGTCCTTAAATTACTTCGTGTTTAAATAAAAATAAATAAATCTTTTCCCGTGTATAGATATAAATTAAATTTGATTTAACTCTGAAACGATATATTTTATGTCTTGAGGTGGTGTTAAAATAATTTTATATGACACCTGATATTAGACTTTGAAAACTCCAATTAATATCAACAATGAAATAAGTGTATTTTATTAAAAAAGTTTTCAATTGTATTGATATTTGTTTCAAATTCGGATTTGAGTTGAATTTTGCATTATAAATGCAAGAGTTTCTTGAAATGTTTCCGTTTTTTATTGGAATCTTTCTGAAAGAAATATTTTCTTTTTTTTAACAAGTTTTGATTACGTGGGTGTAGTTCATTATTTTAAAGTAATGTTTAAAATATTATTAATGTTCATAGAAATGCTTTTTTCCGGAAGCATTGAAAAAATTCTATAAACTTCGCATTCTTTTATGTAACTACATTACTTAGAATATTTCAATTCAATTAGATATTGTAACATATGTCCGTGAAGTGAAAACAATCTTTAATACAATGTGGTTTTTAAGTTTGAAATTCTTCATAACAGGAATCATATTTTAAGAACTTTGAAATTTAATAAGAAAGTAACTATCATATTCAAATTGCAAATGTCCCTTTTGAAATAAAAAAAAAAATCCAGCTAATCAAGAATAATCCCCCAGAAGGTTCTGAAGTGTTAATTCACTTTATTGAAATTCAGTTACTTAGACAATTTTACATGATAACATAAAAGATGTTTCATGATAATCAAAATTCTTTATTTTTTTTCATTGGGAGAAGCTATTATACTTTTAAGTTTGTAAGTACATTTTCTTTTTTATGTTTCATGATGCATATTTTGAGACATATTATTTCACTGCTTATATGTTACTATATTCAAGCTTACAATAAAAATTAATTTTAACTGACGATCCCGAAGTATTGGATATAATAATGTTTGCTTTATTTTTAATTCTTAAAAAGGATAACCTTAATAGTTTTTCAACATTACAGCTAGACAAAATTGGAAATATTATTGATGTGCCTTTGCGAAAGAGGAATTAAGTTTTGTTGTTTCTGTATTAATTAATTAATTAACATCATTTTTTTGTACAAAATAGACAAAAGATGACCGAAGTGCAATCTAGAAGGAGTTGCCCGATTAAAAAATATTTCGTTTGCAAAGACATTTGAGCCGAACATTCAAATGATTAAAATTTGGTGTCCAGTGAATGAATAGCGGGAGTTACAGTGCGTCGGAACTGCGTACTAAACAGATGTATTTAAGAAGCGATTCTCAATCTGATGGTCAAATTTTCTGTTGCATTGCGATTTTGGATACCTTTCAACGACTGAAAAAATACTTCACCGCCGGATTCGAGCTCATTACGAGAAACTGTCAGAGTTTGAAAGAGGTCGTATCATTAGATTGAAAGCGGCAGGTTGGGAAAATCGGAGAATCGCTCGTCACATGGGTCGAAGCGTTGCGGCGATTAGGAGATACTGGCAAGAATGGGTGGACAATGTCAGATTTCAGCGTCATGATGGTAGCGGTCGACCTATTGCCACAGCAGATCAGCTGTCTCAGCGCCTGATTCATCGTTATCAACCATCAGACGTGCAATCCGCACACGAGTATTCACCAGGACCATTCACAGGCAACTGATAGCGCGAAATCTACGCTCACCTGTCTATCACGCCTGCACACTGTCGAACCAGATTACAGTGGTGCTTGGCTCGATCAGGTTAGAATGATGCTGACTGGGGACGTATAGTGTTCAGCGACGAATCTCGCTTCGAACTGTGTCCTTTCTATCATTGAAGACGTATCTGGAGACGCCCAGGGCTGCGTACCGATCCTGCTTTCACTATTGCACGCTACACAGGCCCTCAACTAGGAGTTATGGTGTGGGGTGCTATTTTCCTTGATAGCCGGACCCCTTTGATCATCATTAGAGGTACACGTACAGCACAGCGGTATGTCGATGACATTTTAAGACCTGTTTTGCTACCATTCCTTTTGCAATACCCTGGTCTTATATTAGCATTATAATGTCAGACCACATATGGCACGTATGGCTATAAACTGTCTTACTGCTTGTCAAATACTTTCTTAGAAGCCAGATCTCTTTCCAATCAAGCATGTCTGGGATATGATGGGAAGGCGGCTGAATCTACAAGGGAATGTTGATGATATACGAGGGTGGATTGATAAGTTTCCGGCCTGACCAAGAGATGGCGCCACGAGGCCTACCTTGAGGTGGCGTTCTATAGTACCATCCTTAGATAGCTTGTAGCTATAGTTTCAGTCCGATCGCCATGTTAGTTTAGGTTTGAGAGCACGCTGAACAAGACGCCTCTGTGTTTTTCGTAAAAATGGAAAAGCTGGAAATTCGTGCTGTCATCAAATACTTTTATTTGAAGGGGTTAACGCCGAAGGAAATTAAAGAAGAGATGGACTCAACACTGGGGACATCCTCCCCATCATATTCAACCGTTAAGCAGTGGGTTTCCGAGTTTAAAAAGGGTCGTGTGAGCACCTCTGATGAGCCTCGCTCAGGACGCCCCATTGAGGTCACAACTCCAGATATGATCGAAAAAATCCATTAAATAGTGCTGAAAGACCGCAGATTAAAAGTGCGTGAGATAGCTGAGACCTGTAAGATGTCATATGAACGTGTACAAAATATTTTGCACCAACATTTGTATATGGAAAAGCTCTGTGCAAGATGGGTGCCGCGTTTGCTAACAGTCGACCAAAAATTGATTCGAAAGAACATTTCTACCGCCAATTTGGCGTTGTATAAGCGTAATCCAAGCGAATTTTTGCGTCGATTCGTAACCGTTGACGAAACTTGGGTCCACCACTACACTCCTGAAACCAAAGAACAGTCTAAACAGTGGATTGGACCAGGGAAACCAACTCCAAAGAAGGCAAAAACAATTTTTTTGGCGAACAAGGTTATGGCTACTGTTTTTTGGGAGGTATTATATACATTGATTATATACATTGGGAGGTATTGATACATATATTATATACATACTACTGAGGTATTATATACATTGATTACCTTAAAAAGGGTAAAACTATCACTGGTCAATACTACGCAGACTTATTGCAACGTTTGAGCCACGAAGTGAAAATTAAACGACCTCATCTGGCGAAGAAAAAAATCTTGTTTCATCACGATAACGCACCAGCGCACACGTCAATCGTTGCGATGGCTAAAATCAACGATCTGAAGTTTGAATTGATGCCGGACCCTCCCAACTCTCCAGACCTAGCCCCGAGTGACTATTATCTGTTTCCTAACCTCAAAAAATGGCTTGGCGGTAAGAGATTTGCGGACAATGAAGAAGTAATCGAAGCTGTAAATGGGTATTTTGAGGAGCTTGACGAATCAGTCTATAGAGATGGCATTACTAGACTAGAACACCGCTATGAGAAATGTATCAGCCTTGGAGGAGATTATGTTGAGAAATAAAAAAAAATTCTTAAAAACGTTGTTTTTCTTGGTCAGGCCGGAAACTTATCAATCCACCCTCGTAGCCCAACAATTGGTGCAAATTTGGCAAAAATACCGCAGGAGACCATGTGACGGCAAAACATTCCTGTTACATTACATACTCATTAACATGTTACATTACATACTCATTAACATGTTACATTACATACTCGTATAAAAAAGTATTTATTATATCTTTTTTTTATGTCATTTGATAAATTGAACCAATAAATAGAATGAATAATCTATACGGTCATTTAAGACTCCGCAATGTTTAAAATTTTTTTTTAAAGTTTTTATATTTGAAAGAAAAAAAAAAAACTTTCACTTTGTGCAATAAGTCTTGAAAAGTGTTACGTACAAAATTATATATCATATAATGCATGAGTTTCTCATTTGACGAAAGAGACTCGTCTGTTGAGTTTTTGAAAATAGGATCCTTCAAAGCAGAATTGTATGGCATTACAAAATTTTATAAGAGAATTAAGATACGTGAAGAAAAGAAATTTTATAAGAGAATTAAGATACGTGAAGAAATGAAATTTTATAAGAGAATTAAGATACGTGAAGAAAAGAAATTCTATAATGAGAAAAATCTTTTTTGAAAATAGTTATTTAAATTAATTAAGTTAACCAATTAATTCTTTAATTTCTAAACTTAGTTGTATTTGAGTTATTCATAAAGATTGTAATTCTGTTCAACTGTGATTATAATTACAAAATATACTGTTGAGAGGTGTTTCATTTTTTTATGGCTGTATATTAAAATTTTATTTACAAACCTAGAATTGTACGTCTGAAAATTAAAATTTACTTTAAAATATTTATTTTGTATTCATTTTTATGTGTTACATAATTTATATTTATTTCATGTGTGATAGTTTTTTTTCCTCAGATGTTGACATATTATTGTAATAATCATTCAAAGAACAAAATTTAATCTTATCAATAAGAATATCACGTAAGAATGTTTGAACTTTTATATTCTGCTTTTATAGCCTTTATTATAGAGTTAAAAAATTTATTTTTTCATATAACAAGAAATACATTTACTGTTATGAAAAAATGATTCCTAGGCATTTTTGTTATCATTATTATTACATTTATATCTTAAATTTAACACTTTGAATGAAATAAAAAGCAAAACATGTTTTTTCTGTAGGGTATTCGAAATTCTATTTCAAACAGAAAATAATTTCTCTCTGCATGTCAACAACTCATTCCAAAAGTAAGCAGGAATAATTTTTTCTCGAAAAGACGGTTAAAGAATTTCGAATGCCAACATTATTTGTTTGCAAAAATAGCGTAACTGACAAACATTTCACTTGGGATACTGAAATGGTTACAGGTAACATTATATTTGTCAACAAACTCTGCAGTTTTGAATCAACCTTCTCTTAGAACTTCTTTTAAATCAAAACGTGATGCGTAATGTTTGTCATCGAATCAAAACCCTCGATACTCAAAGGAGTTGTTAAAAAGAAAGTTGTTATTTTTATTCCTCCCGATTTCACAGTTTTTTTCTATTTTTTCTTCATTGCAGTACGAACCCAAGAGCATGTGCCATATTTGTCAAAAAATGTTCCAGAAATACAATTCCCTTTGAAGTTCATTATAATAGACTCGGAAAAAATTTCGAAAAAAACTTCAGAAACGCTTTGAAGCTTTCGCGTGATATATTCTTTTCGATTGAAGTCAGAATTTTCTTCGTTTACTTTTACGCAAGGTAGGATGTTTTGATGATGCCCTCTTTGACAGATGGATTATGCTGAAGAATTTTTAATGACGTGGTAGAAAAACTTCGAGGACTGAATACACTTCGACTTTTCATGTGATTGATGAGAGTTATTTTTCTCTTAAATAACACTGAATACACTTTTCACTATTCTAAATTATAGCAACATAATATTTTATATATCTCAAAAATTATGATAAACATACGTTAATCTGTTATTCCATTTTAGGAATATTTTTTTCAAATAATTTTTTGATTAGATTAACTTGTAATCTTTTTAGAGTGTGGAAGCTCATTTGTGGTATTTTATTAATGTGGTAATTTATGAATGTGTTTATTAATATGGTAATTTATGAATGAGTTTATTAATATGGTAATTTATGACTGAGTTTATTAATATGGTAATTTATGAATGAGTTTATTAATATGGTAATTTATTAATGTGATAATCTAATGACTCAAATTTAACTACATAAAGAATCAATTATTCTAAAATTGTAACTTTCCTGGTTTATGTTTTAAAAACTTATGTGGAAACTGATATAGGAAAACTTATATATTTAATATGGGAATCTAACTAACATCTAACCCCTGACTAATATCTGGAATTACTTTCTGGTTTTATATTTAATTTCCCTGCTACTTTCCGATGATATGAAACATGATACATATTAAGTTAACTTTAAAAAGGAAGTGAATGGATATTTGTTAAACCCATTTGATATTGGAGGGTGCTATTCATTGTTCTATGGCTCTGCTAGTACTGAGTTCACCAGAGTTTTTCAAGACACGAGAGTGTCGACATGTATACGTTTTTCTATCAAATTTTTTTGTTGATAAAATTAGTTTGTAGATTATTTACGGTGATTTATCTTTGACGGAGAATAAGTAAACACGAAACTGGACAACCAGTTCAATTATTGATGATCCTAAACAGCGTATAAAAGCAACAGAGCGTATAAAAAAGCGTAAAAAATCAAAAAATCAAAAAATCAAAAGTGTATAAAAGTAAAGTAAATCAAAGCGTCAAAATCAAAAATCAAAATAAATCAAAGTAAATCAAAGCGTATACAAGCAACTGAGAATTGAAGATAATAATTAGGTTAAGGTAATAGATACTCTGTTAGTGCGACATGCGCAGTTTTGTGGCAGATATAGTTGATTTGGTAAGATTAGGATAGAATGTTGTTGGAAGAACTATATACTTGAAGGAGGTATGATCTTGTTCCAGTAAGCATTTCTCTGATATATTATAGAAGTGTTGGTACTCGCGGATTGAGACATTTAATTGTTTCAGAGAATTTCCCATATTAGAAGATTAATAAAAACTATGCGTTCGATGTAATTGACAATTTTAATTACTTTGTCTGTGCAGAATCTAAAGTTGAATTTTAGAACTTGTGATTAAATATTTAAGATGACAGACGAGATGGATATTAGGATGTCGTCACAAACTCACACATAGTTTAAAACTAAGTGAGGAATTAATTGAAAGTAAAAGGTAACTTGTATCTATTCCTGAACGAAAATATTAATTAGAAGGAGCTGCTTTAAAAAATATTGGAGTGAGCGTGGAACATTAGAAAACCAGATTAGTCAGAGATAGAAAGGATGTGTTTTTTCCCTCTAACTTGGTACTTAGGAAAATTTAATATCTCATGTAATACTAGTACAAGCTTATACTATTAAGAAAAATTAAATAATGAACACTTTCTTACCATTATTTCTAAAGATTAAAAACCTTATATATCCCTTAATATAATACCCCTCCCCCCAATTAATAAATGTATGACATTCTTTCATGCCGAACTGCTTAAATGAGAAAAAAATCTGACATTATAAATATATATATTTTTCCTTGAATTTGCGGCAAGATTATTCATGTATATAGTAAACTATATAAATACAGAAGTTAATGTCAAACAATTTTAACTTCATTTTGCTTCAAATCAAATTGAAGCATGTATAAAATATTGTTTTTCAATAAGAAATATGCCCCACTTCTTGCTTAATTCCTTAAACATTCAACATTTTGTGTTTCTTTAACAATATTTTATATTAAATCAAAATTTTATTTAAAAGTTTTGAAAAACAATCCTTTGATTAAAATGTATTTTTAATTTAATTAAACTACCAAAATACATCTAATAACTATTTCACTCTAAAATATTTTTTTTTTGTAAAAAACTGGGTTTGAATGATAATTATAACCAAAGTTTATATATTTAGAAGCACAATGTTGTTTAAATTCCTTATTGTAAGCGATTTTTTTGGATTACTACAACATCAGTATTAGCTCGTAAATAAATTTCATGACTGAATACATTTTTAAACAAAAAGTACGAAAGGTAATATTAAAAATAACAAATGTTTATTCATCAGCATATTCATTCGTTATAAATGCTCATAAATAATACCTAAATGTATAAGGAAAATTTCTTTTTACATATCTGCAAAATAAAATCAATTGGTCTTTAATTTCAGTTTCAGCAAATGTTAATGAATTTTCTTTATATTTATAAGATACAGATCTTTTTAAAATAAAGATTCATGTGAAAAAACAAATAATAGAATTTTGCGTTTTACTTAGAAGAAACATAATATTACTTAAAAATCATTTATCATATATTTGCAAAAATGATAGTAATTTCTAGCATTAAAAATATAAATTCCTAATATGAGGTATATATCACGATTATTAGAGTACCTGAAACTTAACATTCGTTATAAATATTCACAGTACTATATAGTGTACTTCATTTCCATTATTTACATGCAAAATAAAATAAACTGCTTTTCTTTGAGTTAGTACACGAAATTTATAAGAAAAACCTTTCAAATAAACAGTAATCTTAAGATATACTGATGAATTCTGATTTAAATTTAAATTTACATATGCATTTCAATATTTTATAATTCCTTAATGAATTCAATTGAATTGACCTTTCAAATAAACAGTAATCTTAAGATATACCGATAAATACAGATTTAAATTTAAATTTACATATGCATTTCAATATTTTGTAATTCCTTAATGAATTCAATTGAATTGACCTTTCAAATAAACAATAATCTTAAGATATACTGATGAATTCAGATTTGAATTTAAATTTACATATGCATTTCAATATTTTATAATTCCTTAATGAAGTCAAACGGAAACTTAAAACATGTTTATAATTTACTCAACACTGAAAAAATTAAAGGATATACATTCATTTGCTTAAAACAAAATCATAAGTAAATTCTGATATTTTGATATTTTTAATTTACGTGTTGAGGTATTTAAAACTTGAGATTAAATGATGAAATATAGAAATATTCATAGTAAGAGTTGTTTTATTTTAGGTAATGTTCGACATTTGAAACGTATAATAGTAATCACAATTGAAAGCATATTTAAGCATAAACAAAGGATAAGTAATAAAATAGAATTATTAGTGTCGTATTTTTCTGTACGATTTCAGCATTGATAACTGAAATGCTATGAAAGAAATATAAAGGCATAAAAATTCTTCTTATCTTCATTGCTGAAACAATTTTAATAATGAAGCTGAATTATTTCCTTTCCATCAAAATCTTGCCGACTGGTCATGGTCCACAGTTCGAGGTCGATGTTGTTTCAATCGAGTCTTAGGTTCATCCTGATTCCACGTAAAGACTCCTCTGGAAGTGAGATCAATGTACCTTAAACTAGTCATCCCTGTTTGAGAGGTTTGGAAGTTTGGAAAGTAGGGTAACAAATCCGCTTGTCACTTGACTGTGACTCGAAATCATGAAGTCCATCGCCGGAAGTCTACGAGTTGCTTCTTTGAGAGACGTAAGTAAAAATAATCAATCAAAGTCTGCACGAAGATTACAGTAATGCAGTAATATCCGAAATTCACCTCTCTCCACCAAAAAGAAAAAGATTGCTAAATTACCTAGAAAGAAAAATATCTTCTAGATGAAAAAATGTTTAGTGAATATGAAAATTTCATTTTTGGTTTTCGGTGATTAAAAATAGATATAAAATTTTTACTTCAATTTTAGTATCGAAAAAGAAGAAAATGTACAATTAAATTAGACCCTTATTTATGAATTATGAATACAGGGATTGCTTCATGAAGGTATCACATATATTGAATGAGCTTTTAAATGCATTTTTTAATTAATTGTTTTTAAAATAAATTATTTTATTCAAAATGTGAATAATTTTCATACTATGTTTGTATGATCCTAGAAGTAAGCTTTATAAACGTCCATCTTTATTTTAAGCTTTCCTAAATGTATTGCACTTGTTTTTCTGTAAATAGACTTTACTTTTAAGTACTAAAAATTATTTTTTCCTTTTTTTTGCTTTATCTATATGTTAAAGGGATCTGAAAAACATTTCTTAGTTGTTATTTGAAAAATTAAATATCTTAAAATCATAAAATTGATAAGAAAGCTTAAAAGGAAAATGTTTCAACTAAATATTCAACTTCTTCAACTACGATTATGCTATATAATTAATTTAAATATTTTTGGATTATTTTAAATTTTTGTGAGATATTTTTATATATTAAATTTATCAATTCTGGATTTTTACGCTGTTCATAATTGAAAGTTTAATTGAAAAATGTAATTTATTTCCAAATTTATCCACAAAATCTTTTAAAAAAAACTATTAATTTAGTTAATGATGTTGTTACCAATCTGAATGAATGAGATTGGACATGGTATTACATTCCGCTAAACCATTATGTACTTTACTTTTTCTTCAATTTTTAAAACATAATACAGTTCACATTGAAATTTAATAGTGCATTAAGTCCTTCTTCTTAACTTTTCAACAATTGTGACCCAATTTTCAATAAAAACTTTTTTCCTATGAATTGATGAGTGGATGGATGGAGCCAGATTCAGTACTAGTATACTTATGAGTTATCAGAAAAATGGAAGAGTTAAAAATATTTTTTTTAAGGAAAATCAAAGTGAGGGAATAGAAAATTAATGGAGATTTTTAAAAAGAATTAGGAGGTTTAAGGCGAATTCATAAAAATCAAGCAAAACGTTCTCGAACTTTTTAGTTTTTATGTTAGCTGTGCAATTTTCGAAATTTTGCATATTAATGTTACCGTCATTAGGGAAGGAATCAAAATAATTGATTGAGAGGTTTCGAATGGTATTTCCTAAAAGCACTTATTTTTAGAGCTTTTTTCATTTCATTATTTCTAGGCTAAATCATCGGGATTTATTTATCATTCTTTGGAATGAGTTTTGAGAGATTTTGAAGATGTTTATATTAATTTTTGCTGAACATCCCCATACTGGATATACATATGTAATTACTGGAAGCAAAACGAAGGTGCAGAGAATCACATGATGTTAAATATACATGTCAGTATATTTAAAAATAATTATGAATACATTTTTAAATGGGCATAAGTGAGAATTAAACGATAGGGAAGTTTCAACAAGTGCACTGAAGCATGATAAGGTTTCCAAAAATACAATCAATAAAATGTTCCCTAGAAAAAATACTTGAACTCTGAGTTTACTTATACTGAAGTAGACGAAGAAGAAATAAAAATACGTATCATTTGCTCTCTAGTGATGAGTTTTTACATTAAAAACAAGAGCATTTCGTATACTATTACCATTTTCAATATATTGCCTTTGTGAAACCAGACTTTCTGTGGTAGCTGATTTGAAGACAAATTATAAATTTCAGCTAAATTTAAAAAAAATTACCGTGTGTCTGTTTCTAATATTACATATTCTTTTTAAAACTGTAAGGTTACTGTCAACATTATACACAAGTGAGTACCTATATCTGTTGGTTAATCACAGATAACAGCATAGAAGCATTCACTTTTGATTGTGCGCATTTAAACTGCCTTGCAGCGTTGAAAATGCCACTGATTGTGAAAAACGCGCTGTTATTCGTTTTCTGCGTGGAAGTTTCCGAAATTCGTCAGCAGATTAATGAAATTTATGGAGAACACACTATGTGTGATAGAATGGTAAGAAAACAGATGAATGCATTTAAAGATGATAATGGAAGCATTTTACATCACCCCTAAAAGTGCAATTGAAATATAAAGTTTTAGCACACATAATCATATGCACTGAATTTCAAGACAGACAGAAAGGGTTGCTTGTGGACTTTTTGCTTCGAGGTGACACAATAAATTCGAAAACATATTGTGACGTGACACCTTAAGTGGACTGCATTGTGCTACCAAAATAAAAAGTCATGGCATGTTTAATAAAGAGATTGTTTTACAGCATGAAAATGATTTTCCGCATTTGGTTCATCGTACCCCAGATCTCACTGCATCATATGGCTGAGAATAACATGATCCCTAATTAATATAACTCGGATCTGGCTCCCAGGTATTGGCACTTGTTCATTTGCTCGAAAAAGAATCCAAGTGGTAAGCTCCAGGATTATGTCAAAACGGGCTTTCTGCAGTGGTTGGTTATCAGTCGGTATATTTCTGTGAGGATGAAGTAAGGAAGCTGGTTGTACGATGTGATAAATGTTCCTTAATAGCGGATGTAATTATGTCGAATAATAGATTAAGGTACAGACTTTCTAATAAAAATAAAATGTTTATAGAACCTGCTCATTTTTTAAAAATGTCAAAGCAGTATTTATTTCAAAAACATGCTGAGTAACGAATATTTGAATTTATTTAATGATTCTGCACCATTTTAGGCACTTTTAATTCAAGCCCCATGACGAAAGAAAACTCAAAATTACGTGGTTTATACAGCAAGTTTTAATAGAGAAAGGATAGAGCTAGATCGCACAAAACGCTTTTATTCCGAACAGGAAAAAGGGAGTTTCATGAAATATTCTTTTTCAGTAACCAATTAAAAGTGGACCGGGAAAATTAAAAGCGTCTATAAAAACTACGAATAAAAAGAAGAAATCAGAATATTTAAAAGTGAGAGAAAAGGTTTGGCGTTAAGAATTTGAATAAAAAGAAAGATAATTGACTTATCTACCAATACTAATAATAATAATACACACACACACACACACACACACGTCGTCAATAATAATGTCATATCACGTCATCAATAATAATACCACACAATATCATCAATAATAATAATACTGTCATCAATATCATCATCATTTAATACTTATCAATATCAATAATAACAATATAATAATATCAATATATGTATAAGTGCTTCACCAACAAAGAAAGAAATGCATGTTTAGTTTTTTTACTTTACATTTTAAATAACTTATTTATTTTTATTCATGAAACAAACTGAAAAAGGAAGAAAATACATAGAACATAAAAATTGGCAAAACTGAATAAAATTGCAGGAAATTTAAAAAAAATAATATTAATTTTAATATTCATTTTATGTATGTAAACCACATCACAGAAAATATTATTTATTTCTTATTTCTTATTTCGTATTTATATTCTCGTTTTACATCGGTATGATGTTTACATTATCTTCCTTTCACTCGAAGATTTTTCTGACATTCCTCTTATTATTTTCATATTTGAAGTTATGAGTTGATCGAAAATTTTTGATATTTATACTATGAGCCAGTCTTTGTTTTACACCTTTATTAAAATCTTTTATTAAATTCTTTTCCAGATATATATCCAGAGGAATCTCAGCAAGTTAAATTTGTTTTGTTTCTAACTAATGCTGGGATCAATTTTGCTTGAAGATTATTCGTTCTGTGCATACTTGAAACATATTTTAACATTTTAGTTTTAAGATACAAAATAAAATAAATGAAATCTTTGGATACTTTTTCTCAATTTCAGCATCAAATTGTTATTTTTCCTGGATTTTAATTTCTAAAGTTCTTAAAATACTTCGTATATTCTTATCCTCTCTCACTAAATCTCTCTGTGAAAGAGGAAATAAAAAAAAGCTGATATTTCTGCTTTTCCCTGTTTTGTTAAATTTTGTGTCTGTGTTTTTTTGTTGACAAGAGAAGTTTGCAAATTTCCTTCCCAAGAATGTAAGTTAATTCATTATTCATGACTTTGTGTAGAAAGAAGAAATTGTACAATCTTTTTAAACTCTTGGTATGCTCATGATCAAGAAGTTAGGATGCCATGAAATACAAAGCATAGAACTCGACGCAGCTTCAAAAGCTTCTTTATTCATCTCCTTTTCATGAATGCAAAGCAAAATTTCTCGAAATTTTTTTTAAAAAAAGTTTGACAGGATATTTTAAATATTTCAAAATTTTTTGTCATGCTCGCTCGTTCCTAAAATCATACTTTGAAATACTTCCCATGAGAGCTTTAAGATTGAGAAACATTTCATTTTAGTATTTATTATATATAACCTGTTTCTGCATGAAAAGTAAGCTTCTTGTGTTATAAATTTTCATTTTATGAAACTTGTAGTGCAAAATCATTCAAGATTTTTTTTATTTATTTATTTTTAAAACTGTTTTTAACTTCATTCAGAAATTAGCTATTTTATATAAATGAAAACTATTTTCATAACTGTTTAGGAGAAATGAAATTTTTTAAATGATGAGTTGTCATGATATTGAGTAATTATGGATTACTTTAGAAAAAGAGCAATTTTTCTGCACTTATAATAAGTATTATTTGCCACCTAAGGAGTTATTGTCTTAGGTGGGGCCTTTTGGCTTACCAGTTCACTTTTTAATTTTTTATCATTTGCTTCAACTTTAATTACATTTACCTTAAATATATTCAATTTAATAAATTACCATTTGCTTTAATTTTAATTACCTGTATCTGATATATCATTAAATTTAATAATTTATCGTTTACTTTAATTTTAGTTACATTTAGCTTCAATATATTCAGTTAAATAATGATATTTTAAGTTTCCTTTAATTTTAAAGTCGGAAAAGAGTTTACTATTGTCCATTTCTCTATATTTCATCGTTTACTTTAATTCTTATATTTAATTGAGCAATTTAATATTAATTATAAAGAAAGAGCGCCTTGGGTGACAAAATCTGTTCTTTGCAAATCTTTGCAAAGAACTTTTTTATTTTTTTTGTGATCGTTTATTGTCACACTTTTATTGGACTATTTGAGACTATATTTATACCTTATTGAGCGTGATTGGATATTTAGTTTTAAAAGCCGTCTCCGTGAAGGACCAAATGAAGAATAGTAGATATATATTTAATCTGTAAGGCATAATATTCCATTAACAGCCATTCAAAATTTTTTTAGGTATTTTACACGGTATACGCTATCAGCTATACAGGATATCACCGATAATTTAATATGAAAAAGAGGAATGACATTGCAGAACATGGCAGACATTATTTGCCGTAGAACTTAATCAAGGGGATGTAATAGAATTTTTTCTGACATAAAAAGTATTGTTTTTTGACAACGTTGATTAATTATCTTAGGAAAAGGAGCATAGAATTTGTAACTGTAAATCGTGAACCAATTAAAACTTCAAGCTCATTTTAAGAGGCTTCTCAAAATAGTGTCAGATGATCTAGGTGAAGAAAAGTTTTTCACACCCTGGTATGTTGTTGTCTGCTGCAACAGATTCCTAGGACGAAGTTTTCTAAGAAGACTATTCCTGAGGCAAATGTATATTCCATCTTTTCTTGAAGATTCAGATAGAACTTTATACGAGATACCATATTCCCTATACATTCCTGAAATACTTTGTATAATAAAACATTAAGCAGAGGTGGAATAATGAGCTCAGGTCAGTCATGAATAAAACACATGTCAAGTTAAATGTATTGCTCAAATTCTTAGAGTAATGTATTCTCATAAAACGTATGACTGTATAGTGAAAATTATAGAATGAATATTAAATGTCTTTTTTAAGCTATGGATATTTTACTGTAAATGAAATGTTTTGGAAATTCTGTGAATATGGAAAGATGTATAAAAACTCTGATTTAGGAATAGTGATTTGGATTGAAATTTATCGAATCATTTCAGTTTAGGAATTATTATATTCTCCGTTACACATAATGATACAGGGAATCAATCGAGATGGAATATTTGTAAGAGTATTTTTATGGAATTAAAGTAAAAATTAATTCCCCATCTATTAAAACAGGTTATTAAACATGAAGAAGATTAAATCTAGTTTTTCACCTTCTATAATTGAAACCGTTAATATTTTTTAGTGTAAAAATAAATCTACACTCAAATCTACATTCTACAAAAATAAACTAAAAAATAATTCTACATTTGTGTTCTAAATTAGTATTATTTTTTTAAAAAAAAGACCAAAACTTTTGCTAATTTTATCAATGTCTGCAAGAGTTACATTGTATAGAGATTGATGAACCCCTTTCTTATCCGAATAAATTTCAACTATAGAAAAATTTAACTGTGATACCATTCTCAAACTTTAAGTCAATATGAAATATTTTTTATAAAGCTTATCTTTAAGCCAATTAGAGATCAGTAATTCATGTAATCCATCATTCGTAAGCTTTGTGAGTCTTTCATTTTTTTCTATTAAATTATTTCTGAAACAATCAGATTAATAACATCATGAGTATTGCATATTAACTTCGAGCTCAATGACTCATCAGTATCTTAATTAAATAGTTAACAGTTGAATTGATTCCATCGCTTCTCTTATCATCTTCAACAATCGAAATGTGAATATAATATGCTTTTCTGAAAGCAGAACCATATTGCCTAGTATTATTACCATGAACAATGTGATTAATAATGAAATAATTTAACCTTTGCAGGATTTAGCTAAATTATAATTGAAATAATGAGATTTATGCAACAATACTTCTGGAATTAATTATCACGCCTTTCCTTCCCAATCATTAATGGTAATAGATGTTAAATAGATAGAATATTTGTTGATAGAGTACGTGGTATATAAGATAAATGAATTTATTGAATTATGGTGACAATATTATTTAATTCTTAGGATATATCCTTTGGAAATATATTCACGTTAAAATATGAAATTCCGAATTAACTATGAATTTGTAGTAACAGGATTTTGTTGTTTTAATTTTCTTATCAACATTTAAAAAATGATACACTTTTAGTTAGTTGTTTGAAGGATGTTAGTTGTCATCTAATTCCATTTACACATTTATTTTTGAAATAATTGGGAGTAAATAACTACATGTAGTTTTTATTTCAATTTTTATTTCATTTTAAGATATTTATATAAATTAATATTTGCTTTTATTAAAATGAATTTTAAGATCATTTATTTGCTTTATTTATTTTATCTGGTTTCTGTAAACGGAAAAATACATCCAAAACACATCCATCCAGTAGCACATTTTACGTAATTGAGTTTGAGAATAATCTTTCGACACACTGCATTGCAATGTTTCCAATAGTTGAAATATTTTAATCTTTTCATTTTAAGGAAACCTATTCCGTTTTACAAAATAATTTCACTATGTTTCTAATATATAATTGAAAAGTTATGAAACTTCTTTTGATGGTTTCTTCATTAAATCTCTTTGCTCATTATTGAGAAAGAATGAAATAGTTGAAGAGAGAAACTTTTTTAGGGTTCTATAATTCCATTGAATTATTTAGAGTCATTGATATGTATTTAAACAATTTATTTAACGGGGAACGAAAAGAATAAAATAATTTAAAAATTATATCATTGATTTCTGTCTATATTCGGGAAAAGATGGGTAAAAAACCGAGTTAGTGCTCTTAGTTTCTTTAACTCTTCCCTTTGCACGACTGCTGTTTTTAACCCATCTGACTAATTTTTCAAAATCCCTTTCAGCACATAAAATCAACTAATGGAATACCTATGCTATATATATTTTATTACATTGGTGTTTTTATTAAAGAGTATTTCAACTTTGAGCAGCAAATGTTACAAAACTGAAGAAGTTACAATTTCTTGGACAAATTAAATTAGAAATATCTCCAAAAATTTATAAAATTTGAATGTTCAATATGACCACTACCAGAAATATAAATGATATCTAGTCGATTGCCGCTTCTGTGAATTGCTCGCAAAGCAGATGACGAGCGTGTTTTCTATTAGTGTCTCCCCGTCCTTTCCATCAAGAAGCCATGATTCAATTCACCGTGATTCTCCTTCTCTAGGGCTACTGCTAAGGTAGTATTTTTTCCGCCACAACCAGTGAAGATCGAGGAACTGAAAAAGTGAATACTTGCAGGCATTCAAACTATGACACCGAACATGCCTGCAAAATGTATAGGATGAGTTCGTTAATCGGCTAGATACCCATTGTGTATCTGGTGGGATCGCATGGAACGTTTATAATTTTATAAAGTATTACTTTTTAATTTCATTAGTCAAAAAATTTTGTAATTTCTTTAATTTGTAATTTTATCTCTTTAAAGTAGGGTTATACTTTTGTAAACACTCTGTACTTTGATTGATGTTACAAGCATTACAAACGCTAATTTACAATATATTGCATGATAGATACGTTAAGAAAACCACTTAAAAAATTGTTTACTCGTTAAGTTATGAGGTTTTTCAGTTTTAAAATGGAGGTTTCGCTGATTAAACGCTCCTAAATCAAATTTATAATACCAGAGTTTCATTTTAATTTCCGAATATTGACGTCTCGTAGAAATATATCGCAATTATTTCAGTGAAGAATCAAGAATATTACATAAATTGCCTGTGGACTCACGAATATTTAAAATTGTTTCTGATTTAATGGTAAGCATACTTTCCAGACAGCATCCGAAAAGGAGATAACATCTCAAATTAATCCACTTTGAACAATTAGGATTGTAAGGGAGGGCCTTACACGGTCATTAGTCCGGCTCGTTGTTCGAATAGGGGAACTTCGTACAAAGCATCCGATATCCCGGTCGCGCTGTCCAATTAGCATTTTCTGAGGCAGATTTATCCGGTGATCTGCCGTCGCTACCACTCTTTGCGTGCATGCTACAATGAATCGCGCGCTAAGCTTCAGTAAAATTAATGAGTTGGAGCTTAACGGATCCGACTCTGCTTACAACCACAGAACGAGAATAGATTGAAACGATCCCGAATGAAGGAGAGTATTATTGAGTGCTTTTAGGATTTATTTCGTATCTACTTTTTTTTAAAAAAAATTACTTCGGCTTTATGAATTAAATCAGTAGTTTATTCATTGAATGAGAGAGAGATTGAAAGAGTCATAGGCTAAAATTTTCAAATTGCTTAAGGCTTTAATAGATTATAAAAAAACTAAAATCATTGAATAGATTATATTTTATAAAAACTATTGATAAGTTTTTTAAATATCAATTTAGTTTTGAATTGAAATGATGTCCCAAAACAAGATCGAAGATGTTTTCTTCGATCTTGATTGTTCGATCCAAATCGAGCTCTAATATCAGTTAAATGAATGAAATGTCTTTTATATTTTTTTATCCGATCATGGGTAGGAATTAGGGAACTAGCGTATTTACAGCAATATTAAATAAAGTATCTCATCTCAATTGTAATATTTTACAAGAACCGAAAGTCAGCTAAAAAAAGTCACTTTGTTGGTATAGTTACATTTGAATTGGCATGTTTTTTTATTCTTCATCTCCCAATGTTACCGAAGTGATGGTAAACGTAAGGCGTCACCAAATCTTAGTTTATAATACCTTTGTTGCTTTATTCTGTTGCAAACATCAGTAATATGGAAAAGAAAACATTTGGATATTAATTTTTTTTCTTTCGAAATTTACACATCGTCAGATAATTACAGAAATAAAAAAACAAAAAGCAAAATGATGCCACCTTTCAAGAATTCTTGAGAAAATCATTAGTTGTAGCTTAGTTAATCTTTTCATAGTTTTGAATTTCTCATTTTAGCGTTTTTCTAATGGGCTAGTACTTAAGACATGAAATATTATATTTTACTTTAATTTCTATCCTTAGACTGAATGTTTTTAGATTAATTAATTTTAAGAAAAATCTGGTATTTTCTAAGAAATTTGTTTTTTAATATCGAAATATTATGCAATTTGTTTCTATTTTTCTTCTTGTTTCCTAATAAGATTAGATACTTCATTTTATAATATCTTTTAATAAAATATTTCTATGATAACACGTATAATTTATCATACCATTGAAACTTGTGAAAACTATTAAATTTTCAATGAAAAGTATGACAATAATGATATAAATCCTTTTTTACAAAATAAGTTAAGTTGGGAAAAAATGTAATCTGAGCTAAAATAAGAGTTTTGTGATGATAGTCCGTCCTTATTTGACTCTTGCACCATATCTCTATCTATTGTACTAAATTACAAAACTCTAAGTAAGGATACACAAGTCTAAACAAGCGAAATTATTTTTATCACTGCAGAATATCCAAGGTTGCTCTCTTTAGAACTTCAACTTAACTAGCAATCTTAATTTACGATTTAAATAAATCAATTTTATCAATCCCTTCGTTATTAATTTTAGTACCTTTTTCGACAATAACTACATAGATTAACTCTCTATCTCTCTGTGTTAATGGAACTCGACTTAATCCACAAAACCAACAGAAGATTTTTAATCTCAGTAACGATTCTCTGACGGCAATACCTTATTCTATATGTCTCTTTATTTACCATTAATTGTATATCATTTATATATCACTTCACTTCATATGTATCTTCATCCAATTTTCCTAATCGCATTTAATTTGGGTTGGGATTAAATAGTTATTTTATTCAATTCAAATAGGTATAAAGTTCCCGGGATTAGTGAAAAGAAAATTGCGGACAGTCCAAAGTCACAATTCGATGCTTTATACCAGGGATACTAAGTTTTATTGTACCTCGGAGCACATCTTAGAATGACGGTGAGGAGGCAGGGACTTTTTTTTTTCATATATTAGTACATATCTAGTAATAAAAGCAACGTATCACTTGGGGAAAAATCAATAAATGGGGATTCCCTTTCGTAGATGGCACCATAAAAGCAGCACAAATTATTACACTATTCGTATGACTCCTTCTATTAACAGTGACATACAGTACCTTGGTACAGTGAAGCATTTAAAATATTTAATATGCCAATATATTTGACATTTTTTAATATTTAACAGATAACCTGGACAAAATGACAAACCAGCTAGTACTATATCTTCAAACGAGGGTAATCCTAGTAAAATTGAGACATCTGGTAAGCCTAGTTAAAATTATAAACACGTTTGTTTTAAAAAAATTAAGCAAATACGCTTATGTTTCTTTAATTAATTACTAACTATGAAAAGTTTTCCATTGAATTTTACTGAAAACTTATATAATTTTTATCATGGTTGTGTAACAGTGGGTACAACGTTGTCAGCAGACATAGTGTCGGGGATTCCTGCTTTAACCATCCGTAATATTATGACGTCTTGTGTCATTATCCGTCTAGACGGGAAAATCAAAAATATTCCAAGAATTATGGAACTTTAAAGGCGAGTATTTGAAGGATATTTGTAAACTTGTATCACTTTCCTTTAAGCTAGCTTAATTCCAGTGATTGAGAAGATGTTGACGTTTGAATAAAGTTGTTTGAGAATTCGGAAGAGAAACATTCTCGAGACCAATCAATAGTTATTTTCATTTATCTTCATATCAAACTCTTAACTTGAGTGATATGATAAAAATAACTGTCTACTTGAAAGAAAAGATGAATCAAAGTTGTTGTAATTAAAGTGATACTCGGAAGTTATGGTTAAATCCTAATCCAGACTAGACGTATCTCATGTTGAATTAGTGTCAGTTACTATAAGAGGAAATGCATGGTATAAATTCTGCTTCCCTCACTCTCTTCTATAGTTTATCTTCCGGAATGTGTCCAAAATTCTAATTATTGTATACCTCCATGTATAAACTGAGATTATTTCAAATTTTTCGTAAGCTAAATAATTACATACGAATCCAGCATTTTGTGAAAAACGTAGACACAATTCCGTCAGCCAGCGATACATGGCCAAATATAACACGCTCTTTTCTCTTTAGTTTACATATTTTAAATTTGTGAGGAAAATACTATTAAATGAACTGATCGTTTTTTTAGTAAGAAACTGAATTATTATTTTATAAAGTATTTGGATTACTGGTTTGTCGAGTCATCGTCAAAACAAGCGATTTAATGTTGGCGAAATTTGTAGGCAGCTAAAGAGAAAGTACCAAACCCCTAGTCTAGAATCGATAACAGAATTTTTTTAAGAAAATATGCTCAAAAATAGCAATAGAAGAAGAATATTACTTTTATCTTTTAATTTACATACTAAGTATTTTGAATGCAAGCGTTATATATATAAAAAATAATATGATTGTTTTGTTAAAGTCACTCTGAGATCAACACGAGGCCAATTAGCACGGATCTTGAGATTTTGAATCTCGGTTCAGTGACGAGGATGACACCTGAATTTACACCTACCACACTGTGCCAGCAGGATGACTAGGGACATCGATCAGATTTAATGTGCATTATACTCCGCTTTAGTGGCATCAGGGCTCTAAATACCGACATGAGGAAAACAACACTAGCCGCGAGTCAGCAACCACAACCACTAAACTACCACGGCCACAAAAAAAAAGTCGTATGCATTTTATAATGTCTGTGTCAGATTTCATATTATTTTCACTCATAGGAATATCTATCATTACTTTCAAGGCTTTTCAGACAATAATTTATCTCCACTTCATACTCAAAATCGCCTTCTCTGTAGTTCTTATAGTTACTGATGCAGTACGTTTTAAAAGTTCGAACTTAATTGGAATCTCCAGCCCTGAAATTAGAAAGTTAATTGGAATCTCCAGCCCTGATTTTTTTCATTTAATGTGACTTACAGCCTTTGAATTTTGAATAGATTTTTGAGAGAGTAAAGAGAACGTACTTGAAGAGAGAACGCAAATAAAAAGCAAGTGTTCTCTGAGTTTCATCATTTTGCATGCACCAACTTCGGGAAATGAACGCTGTAAGATGAAAAATTCAATCGATGTAAGATGTAGGAACTAGAGAAACCAGAACAAAATGATATTAAATTAGGCAATAAAAATATGAATATATTGTTCAAAGTACTCTATGAATATATGTGCCTTGTTAGAATATAAGCAATGACAAGATTGTCCGGGTGCACCGAAAAAATTAATACCCTTACACGTACAACGAAAACATTAATGCCTTTTATGTTTCCGATAGTAGCCGTGGTAGTTTACTTATGGTCTTGAACTAGCGGCAGGCACTATTTTCTTCAAGTCATGAGATCGAGCCCAGATTTCAACAAAGACTCACCGTGAAAGTGGGTCTAATACATTTTAAATCTGGTCGATATACCACTGGCGTGGTGTGGAAGTATGGAGCAGGAGGTTACAACTCAGGTGGCGTCCTTGTCACTTGACAATGGCTTAAAATTATGAAGTTTATTACCAATAGCCCTCGTGCTGCTTTTCAGTTCGATAAACAATCACGCCAAACGAGGGTGGTTGAAAAAGTACTTGTATTTTAAGACATATGGCATCATTAAGGAAAATTGTGGTTACCATTGGGTGCTGCCCTCTATCAAACAGATCCAAACAAACATGACATTGATTCATAAGTTAGTTTTAATTTGGTCGTCATTTGCTGGCAAATAAAAATTTGATTGCTGTCGCATCGAGTTGTCGACGTCATTTTGCGTCCAGTTGTCACCATCGATGAGACCTGAATTTGTCATCGTACACCAAACCAAGCAATGATCAAAACAATAGGTTACTTTCAGTGAATTTGCTCCAAAGAAAACGAGGATGATCTCATCGGTTGGAAAATTTATGATGAAGAATTTTTGAGGTGCGAAAGGCACCATAATCACGAATAAGAGTAGCTGAGACTTAGACAGCTGTTAAGTGAATCATGTTTTTTACTAAAAGGTAAACCCTTTTCGATGCTACGAGTGCCATCTTTTGGATTTTCTTTGGATTTATTGAACGACACTCGTTACACAATTTTCCAATGAATTTGTCTTGTTATAACACTACATTTATATATAACGATTATAAATTAATACATACACGCATGTATATATATATATATATATATATATATTTATATATATAAGAAAGATTAATATATTTTATGTTTCTGATTTATCTTTAACTTTATAACATAGTATTAATGTATAGCATCTGAAAATTACCAAATGTTACACATTAGACTTTTCCAAAATATTGTATTTTACATACAGAATACTTATTTACTAATTACCATTGATAATTCCAAAACACTTATTTAATAATTACCATTGATAATTTCTCTTGCTGTACTTAAGCCTTTTTTTTTGTACATTACTACAGATTTAACACATTGTTTCATTATAAATATTTTTTTAACACAAGGGGAATGAAGAACTAAAGTAAATATGTATATAAGAAATGTGGAAGTTGTAACCTAACCACTTTACCAGTATGTCATGTAATAAAACTGAAATGGTGTGAATAATTTACAAATAAACATTTTTGGTATGCATAGATGCCCTATCTAAACGTTTTCATTTTAAGTATTAAGGCATAGGTTTGATAGATTAAAATTTGAGTTTCAGTTTTGGATTACTTACTGAAGAGTCCAGCTTTAACATTTCTGAGAAACAACTCTTCCTTAAAATAAATAAGACGTCTAGCTTTAAAAAATAATTTTAATTCCGTGAGCTTCTTTTTATGTTATTTCCGTGCACTTCTAATAGTATTTTTATTAAGATTTTATGAAATATTAATCGTGAAAAAACTTTTTATAACTTACAGCGTAATCATGATTTGTTTCATTCGTCCCAAAAAAATTTGGATTTTTATTCCTAAAGTTTCATTTTAAGAGGGCACCTTTCAAATTTGAAACATTCAGATATATATTATGATTTGTAAAATATACTTCATAAAATAAATATTTGTTTTAATTTTGGATACGATACATTTGTTACGTAGAAATAAAAGAATACATTTCAATGGAATTTTTTTTTTGCACAAAGGGTTTTGTTCCAATAATAATTTATAAGAAAAATTAATTTTACTTGAGTTTTTACCTTTTAGATTAAAAATTCAACAAAATTATATAAAACTTTGATTTACAAAAACATGAAAAAATCTTAGAAATGTATAATTAGAAAAATTTCTTTAATTAATAACAATATCACTCAACAATTTGAGAATCTTATCAACATTTGTTACGTGATTTCTTATTGCACATTTCGAAGAGCTAAACATAGTTTTCTATAAAATAATTTATTGAACTTAATTGGTATGAAGCCTTTTTAAAAAAAATCTTTGAATAAAGTAAGTGATTATATACATTTTAAATGAATTGACACTTTTTGTTTCATTCGAAAGGGAAACAAAAAAAATAAGGCATCCTCAAAGGAATTAAGAAACGAAAAACAATTTCATAATGAAGTCATTATCCCCAAAAGTAAACAAAAATTGTAACAATTAATTTTCTATTTTTTATGCACATTTAGCTCAATTCAAGATCAACAGTTGCTTTTTTCATTCGGAACTCAATGGATTTTAGTGAAATTTAGTACTAAATGTAAACAAATTCTCAGTACTCATAAAATTTTGATTAGCTTAAGATTTCAATGAGGAGTATGGAAAAAATGCATTAGAAATTCTGTAATTACTTTCCATTTTATAAAAAAAAGAATTATACTAAAATTGTTTTATATATTGATTAATTTAATTTTATCTATATATTTAATTTTTAAACAACGATTAATTTTAATTTTTCTGAAATGTGAAAGACGAAAGCTCCAATGAATAAGATGATTGAATAATTAAAATTAATAAGGTTTGGGTAGAAGTTCTCTTACCTATGATATTTTAAATCAATGTAAAGTTTAATCCTCGAATATATCTTTTCCCAAAATTACATTTGACGACTTAAATTAAATCAACAATTCCTCAAAAATGTAATTATTTCTTCAAAAAATATTAAATAAATAGTTTATTAATAACTGTCATTCTCTAATTTATATCAAAGCATGAAATCTATTTAGTTATAAAAGCCCTATTCATTTTTAAATAAGTTTATAAATTTCAGAATATCTCCCCGTCTTATTCATTAATTTTTCAAAATTGTAAATGAATTACTTATTAAATTTAATTTGTATGAAACTTCTTGAAATGAATGAAAGTTATTATATATGACAGAAGGAAAACAGTGAATGAAAATAGAAAGCTTCTTCTTCAAATGAATTTAAATAAAATGTCACCAATAATCATAACTGTTCCACAGTAAAAAATATTTACATTTCAACGACAAGATCTGATGAATAATTAACTATTGAAGAAAACCCATCTTTTATTTAGTCATGTTTCTTTATTAAAAGGAAAGTTATTGATATATCTGCTTAAGTTTCTAAAAAAATAGTTTCTCTCGTTTTTAATTGAAATAACACGATTAATACAGAAACCTTTATTTCGCATTAATCAAACATTATATGAAAACATTATATTATTTTATAGCTCTGATTAATATTTTAGACATATTGCATTAATTTAATGAAGCGTTCGATTCTTACTCCAAGTGAATATTCAGATTTTAGAAATTATGCCTTGCTGCATCCTTTTTAATATTTTATGTTGATATGTGGTCGCCATGATCATGGAGCAGTGGTTCTTAATTTTGGACTGCTTTTGTTAAGCTCTTTGATTTCACAAATGCAGGACCTGCAAAGGGTCAATGCACACACAATTCTTACGAATGTCACCTGTTTATTCGGGAGGATCAGTACTTTCACTTCATTTCTATTTGTGGTTGCCCTTAACCTCTCCCCACGACTCATATATATATAAATTATATTCATCCCCAAGACTGCCACACTTTACTCACATTCTACTCATACTCACTTTACAGACACATAATCTTTCACACACACAGATGGTCAATACACACATACACCCACATTTAGATATATTACTTCTACACTTTAACAATTTAATTCACTCAATCCCCATTATATGAAGCAGGAAATAGAACACAGAATTCTTTGTAAAAACACTACATATCTCATTCAATAAGTAGGACAATTTAAATGTTATGTAACATTTAACATTTAATCTATCTATTTAATTAAATTAATAGTGTATCAAATGTCTATCTTCTGCTTCAGTAATATTATTAATCACATCATTCTATTTTAATCAGATTTTATTCTCTCTCATTATATGATCATTTGGGATTGCTAAAATTACTAAATGCTTTCATTCGAAATTCATACTTCAAAAATAAATTGTAATAAACAGATTCTAGTTTAGTTTTCATTAACATCGCTCTAGAAGCAACACAGGGCTATTGGTGACGGACTTCGTAATTTTGAACCTCAGTCAAGTGACGAGGATGACACTTTAGCTGTCACCCCTCTCCTAACTTCCACAGCAAACCACGGGAGGACTTTGGGCACCGACAGATTCAACGTGTATCAGCCCCGGGTACACGACGGGTTTTCTGCGGCCGAGGATTGAACCCACGACTAAGCGAAAACCGCCGGCCGCGAGTCCGAAACCATGACCACTAGGCTACCGCGGCCACCATTAATAAAGAGATAAAGTGCTGTATCAAAAAATATCAGATTTTCACAAATTTTGATGAACGAAAATGATTTCATAATTTTTCATTTTCTTTTTTGGAAATTCATACTAATTATAAATTCCTCTTTAATGTTAAGAATCTACAAAACAAAAAGAAAATTCTTAATGGGATATTTTCATACGTTTAGAACTATGCTACATGTAATTTTGCTCAAAGGAAACGTTTGTCTCAATTAGTGTGACAAAGATTGTAGTGTTTTTCAGTTATTATTAGTTTATTAAACAAATAATTAAGCATTTTATAAAAGAACTCTTAATAGAAAAATACTTTAGACTTTACGGTAATAATTTTTTGCTATCTCCACGATAAAAAAGAGCAGCAAAATTTAACGATTCTCTATTACAGAGAATTAATCTTCTAATATTTAGAAAGAGTTTTCTTTGTATCATTAACATGTCTTAAACGAACGAAAACTAATTAAGAAGACTATTTCAATACATTTTTGCTTTCAATACATGCAAATACCTTTTGATCCAACATGAAATTAATTTAACTGGTACTGAGCCAATGATTGAACAACACGAATTATAGAGGATCATCTACACTGTATGCAATAAGGAACAAATTGTAGGACGTAAGAGTTTTATTTCCTCCATCTTTTTTATGTTATACTATGGCATTGATACAGGTTTGTATACAATATGATTATATATGAAATTTAATAAAGGTCAAGCAATTGGAATAAAAACATGAGGAAAATCAAAACGTAGGACAGCTCTACATTCCATGATATTGTCAGAAGTGGCTGAACAATGATAAAACTCAGCTTCAAGAAGACAGAGGCTCGACTTGAAGTGAAGGATTGTTAGGGCATGTCATATGAGCTTTAAGTAGCAATTAGATGAGTAAGACTATACTCCACTTCAACTATCTCAAATCAGTAGGTTGCAAATAAACCAGGACAATTTAATATTTAAAATAATAATATTTATTTTTCATTTGAGTTAGTAGTGTGCATGAGAATATCTTTCTTTCAAGTAGAACATAATGACGTTAGTTCAAATATTTACAAAATTAAAAGCTAATGCATAACTGAAAGGCATACAGCTTGTATCATAAAGCTATAATGGAATGTAGTGATGAAGAACAACTGTCGAATATCTGGAAAACGGCAAATCGACTAGTGCGATATATCTTCTACAGGCCCAGCTTGAAGTTAGCTGGTCTGGGCCGTTGATGGAGAGAAGGGAATACAAACATGTCCAGGATTTGAGAAAGATAGTTGGCAGATCACCAAGACAACATTCGAATCAGCAAGGAAATAATTCCTTTTCCGCTTCTGATGCTTTCTTCTGATGGTTGCGCGGGTATTAATATTAACAATGCAAGTGCTCATGTAGAATACTTGCAATTTGTATGTAGAAAGGAGTTGTTCTAGTGTCTTGCCTTATGCCGTTATGAGAAGGTGTGAGTGAATCGTCTGCCTCATGACATGGTGAGAAGGGTGAAAATAATTTAAGGAGGGCCCCCACAAACTTTCACAGCACCTGGTTCATGACTTATAAGCTACCCAACGTGTTGTATAGACTCATGTGAACGTAAAAACTCCTTTGATTGGTGACTGAGATAAAGGAATTAAGATCTTAGAGCTCATTCTGCCAATTATTTCGGACCTCCGAGTACAAAAAATGCATTGTAATAGTGTTGAGTTATATTGATATAGAATTTCCTTGTTTGAAGTAAAATTTCTTTCAGCAAAGAATATTTCTGTGAACGGAGCACAGACTGTCAATGAAAATTCAAATTCTTCTTTATAACGTTCAGGCAGTCAACGAGATTCCTATCTGTTAGTCACCCGACACATTTATGCAAGATGGAGTAACCGTTTAGAATTCCACTCCATTTAAGTAGTAGCCTTTTAGATTGTTATAAGAGACACCTGTACACTATGTGGAAACATCTCTGATATTTCGCCTTTCTAATACGCAAATTTTTTTTACGTAGACTTTTTTTTAGTAGAACTTTTTTTTACGACTTGCATTCCAGACAGGCCGCACATGAACATTATTTTTTACCGACGCATAACTTTTTTATTGTCGAATATTTTCTAGACGCCATTGATCATCAGATCTCATATGCAGTAAAAAACCACCTTGAAGATCGAAATAACAGATTTCATCACGCGAACAGAAATATTGGAGAGAATTTAGTGAAACACATCCGCCATCTTTGAATTTCAAGTCCTATAATAATTTACACACGAGAAACAAAGCAATGACGTAATGATATGTTCCCTCGATATATTTTACTTCCTGAACAAAATATTAATTTCTCTTCGATTTTTTTATCGTTTCATTTAAATATCCATCTCGAATCCACTGGCTTTTTGTCTGTTAAACTAGACAATTTTGACAATAGAAATCCCCTTTGATTTCAAATGCAGTTCGTTTTTACGACTATTTAACGAATTCTTACAGCTAAATATCTACAGATTCTTAAAATAATTTTACCTTAAAAGAGTAGCTGTTTTGTTAAACATAAAATTTCAACAAACCATTATAAATCTACATATTTTGAGTTTCAACAAAAACACACACAGATGTACACATATATTCTATTAAAAAAATAGATCTCGAATTCTTCTGTTGTAAAAAATATAAGTATTTTAACTAGACCAAAAATATACATGACATTCAAATTTAAATAACTCCCAAGTACGAATTGACTGCAAAAATCCCCAGAGATTTATAAACAAATGGAAACATTGTTCGTAGTTAAAATTTTCATTAGATTCCGTTTCAAATTTGTATATATATCTCTTGCAAAACAAAATAAATGTCACCCGGTAACGCTTCTAGAAATAAATGAGAAAATACTGCTCAGCTTTGTTGGCTGTTACTGGAATAAGTTGTGAATTTGTAATCATTTTCTTGCTGTTGAAAGAAGTATAATTGGAAGCTAACCTACAAGAGATACATTTATTCTACAATACCTTTACCTTTGTTTCCAGTATTTTAACAATTGTAACAAAATGTATCGGGATTAGAGCGGTGCCTTCTTTACACTGTAAATAATTTTACATTAGACATTATACATAAATAATTACACACACATACATACATACATACATATATATATATATATATTTTTTTCTCAAGTCACAAACAGGATTTTAAACAACTAAACATCTTTTTTGACTTAATTATTCTTTACTTTTTCTTTTTTTAAAGAATTTTAATCAATTCTTTACACTTTTAACAATATAGTATCATTTAAATTTATATTTAATTAATAAATAATTTTTAAATTATAAATATAAATTATTAGCTTATAATATTTTGTAATAGTTATTATTAGGCAATTCATCATTAGCTTATAATATTTTGTAATAGTTATTATTAGGCAATTCATCATTAGCTTATATACACATGTTTGTTATGCACTAGTATACAAAAATGCATATGTATGTATTAATTAATGAATATATATATATATATATATATATATATATATATATATGTTGTGTGTGTGTGTGTGTAATGATTTCATTTTAATTTAATTTTCTAGTTTTCCCAATATTTTTAATGCTACTTGTGGGAAGTTCATCTTATTTTCTGATACAAATCCTTTTTGAGCTTTTAATTTATGTGAGCATGCGCTATAAATCTACTCAGACCTAGTTTTCCTCGATTCACATCCGAAAGGAGATTTCCGAAAAGAATTTTTGTTTGCAGCTAAAATATCTAACCTAAATTTATAATTAAATGATCTGAAAAAATCACTGCATTAAAATTCCAACCAAGGGACATTTCCCTCTTTTGGGTATGTGCGTCTTTAATTATCACGATGCAATTTATCACTATATAATAATCTCCCTCTCGTGTTAGATTAATATAGGTATAATTTCAACTATTAAATGCTTCTGCCTAGTGCCACGACTGAATTATAAATTAATTAAAATGTTTTAATTTTGTAAATTCTTAATATATATTCTGCTGACCATCAAAATTGCAAAAATATGAAGGAAAGCAAATACAAAAAAAATATTTATTGTATGTAAACATTATTGCACGAAGACAAAATGATAAAATTTGCGAGGGCTTACAGGGGTGCAAAATTAGTAGAAACAGCTGCAACCCTTGGCAGCTAAAACGGCCTTTAATAGGTTAGGGATGGAGTGGAACTGAACTTAGATGACAGAAACGGGCAACTCATTCCGGGCTGCTTCAAGTCTATGCCACACTTCTTCAATCATATTATCTGTAGGGCTAGTCTCTCAGCAAACCTTGACCAGATATTTTCAATGGGTGACATATCTAAACACCGTGCAGGCAAGGGCAACAATCGAATACCCTGTGTATCGAAGAAGGCCAGAACACGACGTGCAGCATGTGGTCATGCATTATCTTGTGGGAAGATGGCGTTTGGTAGGCCTCGAAAATGAAGTACAACCAATGGACGTAAGATGTCAGAAAAGCACCGATCTGCGTTCAAATTACAATCGATAGGAACAAAAGATGTTCGTGTCGCATAACCAATGACAGCCCAATCCATCACACCAAGTTCAGGATCCTTATGCTGATATCGAATGAAAGTAGGCGACGATGGTCACCTCGGCCCATATACGGCCATCAGAATATTGCATGCAGAACCGGGACTCTTCTGGAAAAACGACATTGTGCAACTGCTGTATGCAGCTTCGGAGCACCAGAGTCGTTGTCTCTCTCTATACTGCATTGTAGAGGAAAGCCTAAGTAATGGTCGCCGTTCTGATAAACCTCGCTGCTGCAAACATCGTCATACCGCAAGAGTGGATACTGAGAGTGCTGCAAACATGCCCATTTCCTGACTATGTTCCGTGATGTGGTTGTACGGTTTTTCATGGTGGACCTCACATTATATCTGTCATCTCGGTCATTAATCATAGGAGGACGCAGAGATCTTGCATTCCATTCAGTATGACCCTCAGCAACCCCCCTGATTCCATATTCACATGACAGTGGTTAGATTTCAACCAGAGTTACGGGCAATATAACTGAACAGTAATCCATTCTCTGGACAAGCAATGATCCTACCTCTGTTGAATTCTGACACTTGCTGGTAAGCATTTCTTTTTCTTATTCAAGATATAACACCATATTCTGAGCAAACTATGAGCTTTCCGATTGAGAAATCTACTTCACAATTTTTCTTTTACTCAAAGATTCAGATGTCGTTTCTCTCTTCTGTGTCGTCTAAAGGCGCTGAAATACTAGTCAGTTGCCTATCCTCACTTTTTCTTCTTTTCATGTGAATTTTACGTTTGTTAGGTCTTTCTTTCCTGGTGTTACAATTTTAATGTCCAGCAGTGCAAAACCCCATATATATATATAAATATATATCAGTGTGTTCCAAATTACAATAGAATGTTTAAAAAAACGTTTTTAAATTAACGGACGTATCAAAATTTTTTAAATATACATTGAAAGAATATTCTACAAATTCCAAAAATAATAAGTGAATATCAAGTGAGTCCCAATCCAAAATAGAGCATAGGTTTACCTTCACAGTTTCAAATTTTCTCTCTATTTTTCCTTGTATTTCCTGAATATTGATGAAAAACATTTTTTTATTTATAAATCTTTCTCCATACATGTTAATCTTATTCAAACTGTTTCCCGTTCAGAACAGTCTTTTGAATCAGAAACACTATTCGCCTTCCTACCCAGTTTCTCGCTTCAAAGACCGTTTCTCAAATCTCATTCAACTGTTAAATTGAGGCTTTTACAAATGAATGGATTAATATTAGCATACGCACTGAATAACAATTTCTAACTCATTCATCCTCGTTTCTACCCATATCTTAATTAAATAGTTTACTGTTGAAATGCGTCATTTGCTTCTCTTAACAATAGTAAAATTGAATCTCGGTATTTGGCATCCTTCAGAATACTCAGAACACATAATATTTTCATATTATTATCAGCAATGAAAGCGTCATAATCAATCATAATCATAGCATTGCAAATCTTGGTTAAGTTACGTTGAGCATGATTAGTTCCAATATATAACACTATCATTCTGAAAAGACTATTAAAAGTAATTATGACTGCGCAGCGACTGAGCGCACATTGAATTCAAAATATATTGAATAGCAGACTAGAATACATAAATTATATTGGATATTTGGAGATTTCAGAATGGAAAACAATGTTCTGTTACTTTCAGAGGAGTTAAATAGTCGTAATTTAAGCTTGAATCACTCAAATATATTTCTTTTTGTACTTATAATGACAACTAATTAAAAAAAACACAGAGTTAAAAATACTTGTGAAAGGTGACATGCAAAACACACTCATAATGAGTATATTCTATAAACATAAAATGGTGCTTTTTTAAAAAGTATAAAAACAAAATTAATGAAAAAGAAATCAAATTAATTTATTCCTCCCTTTTTTGATGTTTCAGAAATTTATCAATTAGAAATTTGTTGTTTTATTAAACTCACGAACGAATAATTATTGATTAATATACAAGTTTGTTATTTGAGTGTTTAACCTGATTTTTTTTTTCAAATTTAAGCTCCGAAATTCTCTCGACCGGACGTTAGTGAAAACTTCCTGTTAAACAGAATTTATGGGAATTGAAATGTGGAAAAGAGTGGCGTACAAAATATTAAGAAAAAAATAATTGTAAGAAATGATAAAAAATTTAAGTGTCCTTATAATTGAGAAATTGTTAAAATTTTTTGACTGTATTTTTATTCTATCAAAAGAAGTTTTTAAATATTATCTATAATGTAATTTCAATTAGTAAAGATTTTATCTATATCTCTAATAGTTTTAAGTGTTTTGCCAAAATAAAATATCTACTGCTCTTATAATTATGAGATGTAGTATAAATATTTGTTTTAAAATTCATTTGCAAGTATTATTTTCGATTGTTCGTAAGTAATTTGTAATTTTTTTGTGCGATTGAGGAATCAAAAGGTAACTTTACAGTATTACTTCAGAATACATTCTCGAGCACTGATTTTTCTTACTATGGAGGAATTAAGTCATGAAAAGTATGGAGATTAAACTTTTAAGAAATGTTTCTCGTTAATATCTTATCTTTCGGTAACTTAATTACTAAAGATATTACATCAACAATATATATTTTTTTTTGCACTAAACGTTCTTGTAACTTAAATCGCAATGGACTGATAATATATAGATTAATTCTTTATTAAAGTCACACTTAATAAACAATTAAGCAACATGAGAGTTATTTTGATTATCGCTCAAATGATAAGGATGATACGCCACATAACGTCAACGGGAGAATTTGGAGCCTCTACAGTTTTAAAGTGTGTTAGACCAGTTACATAGTGAATCTTTAGTGGTCTCGGCACTCGATCCTACGGCACTGCAAGAACAACGCCGTCCATGAGCTCGTAACCTTAACCACTAGGATACTGCTAACAGTAAAAGAATGGATGATATTTCGACTGGATGAAATAAAAATAGAATAGATGAGTTAAAATTTTCTTGCAACATATTTAATAAAAATCGTTTTACCTGCCGTGTAGCGGGACTGAAACACATAAAATCTGTTGAAGCCGGTAGTTCTCCTATTAAAGTAGTGAGGGAGTGAGAGGTGTCAGCTCAGGTGTCGTCTTCGAGTCTCAAAATTTCGAGGTCCAATGTTAATTGCCCTATTTTTGCATTTATGTGTGGAGCAAATAAACCATCAATCATTTAAAAATTTTTACTAGTGGCTTGATTAGAAACTGCAGAAGTTATTTTTATTTTGTTAATAATATATAGTTTCACAATTTCCAGTTTTTCTTAACTTATATGTTTGAATAGTGTTAAAAGTTCTTTTGTTGCATTTTATAAAATGTTTTTAATCCTATTGTATTAGTCTAAAGATTAAAATGGAGGCTTTAATTAAAAACAGCTAAAATATCCTTTTATTTTGCTTTCTATATTTACAACATGTACAACTTTTTAAATTAATCATTGTTTATTGATGCAAATTAAAGCATAAATACATCATATGATTTATAAATATTTTAATTCATAAAAAAGCTTTTATTATTTGCCAGCTGTTTTGTTTCGACCTGATGGAAAGGGAGAGATGTTGATCGAGTTGTTGTTGAAGAAAACCATTGCATACTCCCCCTCCAGTTTCATTGAAATGATACGAAGAGAAACATTCTAACTGAAGCGAAGATCACTTTTCCAACCATTACTGCAATTGAAAAAATCCCCCTCTCTATTTAATCGAGTTTTGCATGGAACAGCTTTCTATTTGACGTCATTGCTGTCTCGAGTTGAGTGGTGGGTCTCGTTGCCACGTGCGCCGAAGCCAGAATATCAGTAAATGTGGTTTATATGAGTTTGTCTTTGTTAGACACACATATGCAAGTGTTTTACTTCGGGACATATGCAATAAGTAGTCTTTGGGCTGGGCTGCCTTCCAGTCTTCAAATCCTGGGTCACCACTACGGTGGTTGAAGTTTGTCGACCCCGTGGAGGATTAGATTTTAGTCCTCGTGGTTGTTAAAGAGAGCCGCCTCAAGTGTATCTTCCAAAAATATTTAATTTCCTTAGAGTTTCTCGATATTAAGTGTTCCAAACTAGGTAAGGTAGCTCATTTTTTTTAAAATAAATTTCTTAATCACTCAGACAGGTTAAACTATTTTGTTGTCTCAGAATCTCTAATTTTTGAAAACTAAGAAATGTATGTCTTAATTCAGAAACATTTTTTGAGGATAGCATGAATCATAAAAAAATCACTGAAAATTAAGGACATCTTCTACTGTCAGTTTTTATTATACTATTACAGAAAAGTCTTATTTATTTTTAAGTTAAATCTTTAGTAATAAGTAAATATTTTCGCGTTTTTCTTAATCAAGGTAAAAAATACAATTAAAGGAAAAAGTAGAATACGTTTTTTTTTAAAATTCCAAATTCTCTTTTGGATCCATGAATTAATTTCATCCGAGATGACTTAATTGATATATATTTTTTTTTATTTTCAGTTACAAAAAACCAAAAAGTGCCTAATGATGTATTATATTTATTGTAATACATTCCCATATAAATACGCCATTCTATTATGGACATATCTTTATTTGTTATATATTAGAAAAACATAATACAGAAATGTAACAATTTGTCAAATAGAAGAGACTTCCAATTTTAATATAAGTTCTCGTAATAATAATAAATAATAAAACATATTATTTGCATTCTTTCATTATATATATTATTTGTTATTCTTTCATTATACAGTGTTATGAAACTTAAAAACTTTCAATAGATACTCAATTTTTTTCTTTTAACGTATGATGTAAAAATACATTTCTCTGCTGTAGTATAGAGATAAAATATTAACCACATTTTATACATATAATAAATTAATCTATTTAAATAAAAATATGACATAGTAAGATGTGCTGCTTGTCTACCTCAATGCAATTAAATTATGACATCGAGTTGTTCTATTTCAATAATCTTCTTAAATTGAAATTCCATTCTTTAATCTAAAGCCTTAAAACATTTGTTTAATTTTAAAATAAGTACTAAAAGATACTTAATTTATTTGTACATTCAAATGCCGTAAGGAATTTCAGCAATTTTAAAGCAGTTATAGGTTTGAAGGGCGGCAAAGTGTATACTTTACACAACTCGATGCCTTTCAAATTAATCAACGTTTGACTAAAGGGATTGGTATGGAGTCTTATACAAAACGATTATTACAACATCATTCTATTCAAATCTTATAAATTTGTAAAAGCATAGAATGTCCTATACAAAAGAAACACAGGATAGGATTTGTATAAAGCATAGAATATCCTATAGAAAGGAAACATAGAATATGATTTGTATAAATCATAGGTTACACTACCATTTTGTATGGCTGGTGGATTCATAAACTAGAGTTGTAATGTTGTAATTGAGCTCATTGCAATCAGCTGCATGCTAAGGCTCGGTGAAAATAGCTAACTTCATCTTTAAAACTGTTGTTAGCATCTATGTTTAAAACTCAAGTTGTCATGGAAATATAAAAAGAAATTTCCTTTTATATACTAGCTTGTAACGTTCCTGTTCTCTTATTCGCTTAATTTTCCTGTTTCTAAAAGTTTAACAGAAGATTATGCAATTTTAGTTCTAATTTTGCAAGAAACTATTTCATATGTAGTGTTATCTACGAATTTTGTTTCTTTTAAAAGAATTCTTTCCACCTGTTGCCTTTCTACATAAAATCAAAAAAAGAATTCTTTTAACTTAAGACAAATTAGTGGGACAGAATTATTTTGCATCCCTCTAAATATCTATCTTAATTACTTTTCAGGGGAATCAAATTAACTTTTATGTATTTCTAAAAAAACATACATTTTTTTTACGATATACAACTTTATGGAGACATTTTTTGTGTGTGTTACCAAAATGGGAAGAATAAAAGAATAAATTTCTTCTGATACTTGAAGCTTGCTTTTTCTTGAAAAAATAATTACAATCTTAGAAAAAAATCTGAAAGATAGATTTTCTTTAGTCTTTTTCTTGGAAATTCTATAAAGAATATTTTCAAAAAAAGTTCATTTCTTTTCTCACTACAATATATTTGATAATAATTTTGAAGCTCATGTCAATGAAAAAAAAATGCGTATCATATAATCAAGGATCCATTACATACATTTCTGTAAATCTTTTTTCCTTCAGGATCAGCTTCCTAGTATTAATTTTTTATTGTTAAACTTTATCTTTTTTACCTTCCGTTTCGTAATCATCGTTTCGAAAACTTGAATGGGTTTTTCAAAACCAAAATATAAAAATAAAAAGCAAAAGAAAAGAATAACTTGAATTTTTTTCAAAAGTACTAAGTGAAATTTTAGTGCCCAAATAAAACTTTTTTGATTTGTTGGAATTGAAGCCATACTTGTAGATATCATAATAAATTTTGATAGAAAACCTAGAATTCCGTAAAAACGCATTTTGTAGAGTAGGAAAAAAAAACCAAATGTTTTTTTTCGAATTTCGTATATTCTTTTTTTTTTTTACTGTTCAGTTTCCAGAACACGAAAACATGGCAAGGCTATATCTTTATATATTGTGTTCTTAGAAAAAAATACCAAAGTAACTCTCATTGGCTTATTTTTATATTATTTTGTATGGTATTTGAGTTTCATGTTAACGTAATAGAACGACGAAGCTTATCCTTTTTTTCACGAAATAGTGAAAGATAATAAAAATATGAACTCCTAGGGTAGTAGCTCTTTTTAGATTGATTGAAGAGCGAACAGATCTTTTAAAAGGAAAGTGAAACCTTTTACATTTACTAATTTTACTTCAAATAACGCAGGGAAAGTTATTTTACAGGAAAAGTAAAAAAAAATTAGGTATTATAAAACATTGTTATATTGATATTATTTTGAATTATAGTTAGATAACATATAAATAATATTTTCCTACATTACTTTGTTTAGATATTGCTTATTATTTGTTGTTCTTTATATTAATTCTAGAGTATGTCTAGAGTTATAATTTTGTTGAATTTTTCTTTTTGTAACGAATTGTTTTCGTTGCAATTAGGAGATATAATAACAATATATCAATATTCTTAAGCCAATTTAATCAACTATCAAAAATATAATTTATTCAATATCAAAATAATTTAAATATATGTGGAGTGGTTAGCTTACTATGATTAACTTAATATTACATTAAAGATATCTATTTATCTTACATACTCTGACAGTATACTTCTATAAATGTGCTCGCTTCAAGTAGACATTTAATCACATAATTCGATTCAATTAACCATGCTCCGACTACCTTCTTGAAATTTTTCTATTCTCTAGAGATTTCTCATGCTTTTCTCTCTAATCAATATTTTCTTCTATATCCTTGATTCTGTTCGTTACATATCAAACATTAAGGATAAATTACATATAGTACAGTTATTTCACGAGGTGAGGTTCTAATCTTAGACGTCGAAGTAAAGAAAAGCAAACGTGAGATTGAACTTGATAAATCTTAAAAGTTTTCAAAATTGTATTTTTACAAATATTACAAACCATTTCATATAAAAATAAATGTACATATTCCAGTAATTAGTTGCTCTCGAAAATATTTTTTTCGATTAAAAATTTTGATTATTTTTGTTTTGGTTATTATGTAAGATCTGACACATTTCATGTAATTACTGCATTTCCAGAGTTTTTCAGAAGGCATAATCCCAAAAAACAAAATAATTTTGTTTATTTAAGTAAATTCATAACTGTCCAGCTGAGTGTAAAAACAAAAGTTAGTCACATTTTAAAATAATTTGAGAAAAAAAGCAAGATAATACTAGTTAAAGCTTAAATATGCAAAACAAAATACGTTTTAAATCTAAATCATCATATTCTACGCTAAATCTGCGTACCTGAGACTTCGTTAAGGGAAAATGAACTTATTTTTAAATTCCTACTATTAGCTCACACTTTCTACACACACACACACACACACAC
>BMAW01116284.1:672857-751057 GCA_019974015.1 Nephila pilipes | reverse complement strand
TTGTTGTACTTCGTTCAGTTGCGTATTGCTAGCATATTTTGTTTGAATTTTATTAAAGTATTATTTTAAAAAGGAATAATTATAAATTTTGGTTATTATTTCTTTAATTTTTAATTTTAAATTTTTTAAATTTAAATTTTTGTTTTATCTTTTGTTGTTGGTTTTAAATTTTTCTTTTTTTTCTTCGTATTTTTCCTTTTTTGCTCTAATTTTCTTAATAAATCTTCTGCGTTAGTACTCTTTCTCTATGACATATGACATTGCTATATTTACTGTATTTACAAGAGCGGGAAAATTGTTTTGTAGCTATACATGGTCTTCTAAAGTACAGGAATTTATTTTTAATCTGGTTAATTAATTAATTTTTGGATTGCTATTTTCCAGGTTTTTTTTTTTTTTAAGTTTCATTATATCTTTTTTTATCTCAAAGTTTATTTATCAATTTCTTCTGATGCAGGAGTGGTTTCTTTGCATCTATTTTTTTTTTTTTTTTTTTTTAATTTCTGGAATTTTTCTTTTTCATTCACAACATTTATTTATTGCTATTGGGCCTGTACCTGTAAGAAACATCTTTAACCATCTAATCTGTCTAACGCCAGATTCAGAATTTATAAATGTTATATTTTATTTATTTAGTTATTTATTTGGATCTTAATCCTTTGTTTCATTGTTTTCTAACTTTGGTTTGCACAAAATTTTTGATTTAATTTTATCATCTTGGTATTTTTGTTTAGTATTCAGGTGCTTGTCGTTCTTAACTTTGTTTGTTAAAGTGAATTTTGCCTTTCAAAGATTTTTGCAATTAAAACATTTTTTTCTATTTTTTTTTTCTAAAATCAAAAAAATTATCTGTAAGTTTTCTTTGCAATTTTGAAAAAAATTTGCTTCTGTGTAATTCTTCCTTCTATAATAATAATTTTAATTATATATATATATATATATATATATATATATATATATATATATATATATATATATATTAGAGAGAAAGAGAGGGATAGAGAGAGGGGGAGAAAGAGAGAGAGAAAACAAAAATGCAAATAAACATTAATGGATCATACAATATAGAGAGAATGAAAGTATGTATTCAAAATTAAGTTGTTATGAAAATGTTTTTGAATGTACAGAAAAATCTTAAAAAAATACTAATTATATAAAATCTTAAAAATAAACTTATTTTTTAAAAAATAAAGAAAAGAAATAAAAAAGGACTTAATAACAAAAATAATACACATTAAAAACAGGATGAGACAGTTAAAAAAAAGTAAATACATGAAATGGATATAAAGATATGTAATATTGCCACTAGATTAGGATAGTGATGCTCTATTTCAACTTGTTTTAATGATCAAACCATTACAATCAGTAATAGCTTTATAAAACAAAAGGACCAGCCTAATATAAATGAACAAGCAAAAAAAAAAAAAAAAATGAATGGAAAAATATCAGATATCCTCCACTTTAAATGTAAATTAAATTTTAAAAAATAATTATCTCTAATTCAAAGAAGAAATATAATTAAATTTGAGGAATATAAAAAAGAAGAAAACTCACTCATCTGTAATCAAAAAGAATGCATCCATTTTATATCTAAACTAAAGCCTACCACCAAAAATTGAAATCATGAAACAAAACGGTAATATCACCCTCTGTGAATCAGATTTAGAATCAAGAAAGAAATAGATTTTAACAAGGTAAATATATACATATATATATATATATATATATATATATATATATATATATATATATATATATATATATGTATGTATGTAATGGAAAAAATAATTTTAAAAAACTAATAAACAAATGGAAATTAAATACATAGAACAACAAAAAAAAAAAATCTTTTTTTTTATAATTTCAAAATTAATCTGTTTTATAATTTTCATATTTTAAATTGGTTTCAAAAAAATTAGTAATCAGCTGCAACACAAGTGTGAAAGAATTTATTGAAATTCTTTGGAAAATTTAAAGACACATAATTTACTAATTTAATAATGCGTGAAATATAATTAAATAATATACTTCTAAAAATATTTGAGCTTTATTTACCAATAAAAATGGTGCTCTATTGAAAGAATAAATAGTTATATATTTTGTCAAATATATTACTACTAATCTTATTACATACAACTTTAAAGTTAATATCTAAATAATCTTTTACATAAAATTTTTTATTAGTTTAAGTAAAATAAGAAGGACAAAAGGGTTAATCCGGTTTAAAATCTGAGTTAAATTTGTTTTGAAAAGTTATAAGTTTATATAAAGTTGAAGTTACAACTGAATTTCTGGATGTGTATAAAATTTTGTTCATAAGAAATGTAAGTAAATATAGGCAAGACTATTACTGGCTGGTCCACCTTGTGGTATTTCTTCAATTTTTTTTTGTGTGTGTTTGTCATTTTAAAACGCAAACACAAATTTTCCATTGAAACCATGTTTTTTAGAAATTTAAATTTCTCATAAAATATAGAAACATTGATTTCATTAATTTTGTTTTTAAAATTAGCAAGAACATTAATTAAATCCTCTATATTTGTTGAATTACTCAAATATTTAAAGCCATAACTATAATTATGTAAATCTCTTTACGACTAACAAATTTTATTATTTCATGACTACTTTTAATAATAATAGTCTTATCAAAACTTTCTATAATATTTTGTAAGATCTTTTACCAGCATTATTACTGTATAAATAGAAAATATTAGTCGTTGTAATATTATTAGTAATATTATTTAACTCTCCTAAATTAATTTGTGAAATTTAGGAGAGTTAAAAAGATGTGAGGAAATTTTACGATATTAAAAGTATAACCTATTTTCTTACATAAGCCTTTAGTTCTATTGGAAGACCTTTTTATTATTATTTGTAACTTTAATAAAAGCACTATTATTAACAAGATGTTTATTAGCCATACTGACGTTTTTTTGCAAATAATAGCATAATTACTCAGAACTTTGTCTATATATATATATATATATATATATATATATATATATATATATATATACATATATATATAAACAAACTTCCTGGTTATCCGTCTTTATTTGAAAGCATTCCACAAACGTTTATTCCTCCAATTCATCTGACACAATAGACTCTTTACACAACATTCGCACCTGACAGAAGAAATATTTTTACGAAAAAAAAAAGTTAAATAGAGATTTTTTTTCAGGATGTTGACTGGGGGAAGATAGAACTTTACCTTTCCCCTCGAGGGGTGGCAAAGGGATGGTCAGTGGGGATAAAAAAAAAGATCAGGCGAAGGTGAAAGTCTATATATAGAGAGAGAGGGAAGAAACAGGAAAATAAAAACGTTTCCCAAATTCTACGATGGAGCCTTCAGCCTCACCAACAACCAAACGGAGAGATTTTCGAACAAAAACGCGTGCATTACCGTTTCGAAATGGAAGAGAGAGAAAAAAAACCGAAAAAAAAAGGAAGAAGAAAGAGATGTATAAAACGGGGGGAAAAAAAGAAGAAAAAAGCGAACGAAAGAAAGGGTACGTGTGGTCTTTTGTCGGCAACCGGCCGGCCGCATGTTGCTGGAAGACGGACCAAACAATAGCCTGCCCAGGGAAATGATCGTCAGGGGCCTGGACAATGAGGGGGCGCAAGTACAATGGGGCACCGGCATTCCGCCCCTTCCCTCACTCCGTCGCCCCCGTACGAAATGGAATTGGTGGCGGCGGGTGTGTGGAACGGAGTTCGAATGAAAAATACCGCCTTTTCGTTCGTCAAAATCTTTTGATGCCGGTACTTTTTTTTATTCCTATTTCATTTTTTTATTCTATTCAGTGGACAAAACCATTGCTTTTGTTGAACTGGTGTTTTTGTCCCTTTCAACTAAATAAGCTTATTTCAAGTTTTTTTTTATTTATTTATTTACTTATTTTTGATTTTTATTTTTATGATTTTTTTTCCCTCTCTACTTCTCTGCTGCCAATCCCTTTTTCTTTCTTTTCTTCTTTTATACATACTCGCGTGGAATCGTTTTTTATATTTAGGAAAAAGGTATCTGTGGCTTTTATCGTTTTAGATGTGGAGAGGGTTTTACTACTATTATTGCTATTCCGTATTGATTACAGGTATCAAAAGAGAGGGGAGTTTTTGAGGATTTGCATTGTTTTTGGAGCTTTTCCCTTGCGCTGTGTGAGTTTGGTAGCTACTTAACAAAACTCAATGTAGTCAACCCCTTTTTTTCCCCACCCATTCAAAATGCAATTCAAATGAGTAAGAATAAAGGAGGAAAAACGTTTCCCTTTTTTTTCCCTCTCTCTAACACTATAACAACGTCTCTCGAACTGAAACATTTTATCCAATTTTTGTGTTTTGTGAAAAATCTTTGTTCGGGTCCTCTTCACGACTGCTTCAGAATTTGTTATTTTAAGAAAGGGTACTTTTCAAGGTTTTTCTGAGAATGAAAGGGAAAAAAAATATTTAAGAAAATGTTCTGTTTGGAAAAAGAACTTCATCGGAATTTGAATCAGAATTTCTTTGTGGATTCTTTACCTTATGATTCAATACCAATACTTAAAACTACAATTGATTTTAATGCGCTTTATTTTATTGCTGGAAAAAAATTCCTAACGATGCTCAAAATACCTTTTGAAGAAAGGTTTGTGAGGGACAGGTGTGTTTGAGAAAATGTTGATCAGCAAGGAATTTATTTCAAAAGTTTTTTTTAATTAGAATAGTTTTTTTTTTACATAAAGAGTTTATAAAAACGAATGTTTCGGATATCAAATACTTCCATCTGTAAAGATATTAAAGAGTTTTGTTTGTTTTTTTTAAATTTGAAGTGCATATTTTTTAAAGTATGTATGGATAAGATGAATTATACTTTAGGGGGGGGGGTATCGTGTTTTCTTCAGATTAATATTTTCTTTTTATAGAAACTTTTATTTATTTAAATTAAATAGGAAGAGAATACATATTGATAATCTCTTTCGCGATGCAGCATAAAGACTATCTTTGTGAAACGAAACAATGTAATCGGTAACAAATATTTTTTTTCTTTGTTTAGTGTATTGTAATTAAAACACAGAAAGACTAAGGATATTGATTTTTTTATTATCAAATTGTGCATTAATTTAATTCTTTATTAATAAGGAACTTATTTCAATAGTTTGCCTCAACAGCTGAAGAATAATTAGTTATTCATCGCAATCTCTCTCTTTCTTTCTTTAACTCTCTTTCTCTCGTTATAATTTAATCTCTATTTTAAGGTTAGTTTCTCCAGGAAATCAAGAACTGTAAATTTTTTTCGATATTTTCCTATAAAATAACAAATACGACTAAATCTAATAAAATTGAAAGTTTTGTGACTTTTAAGTTTTATTTTAAATTCAACATCTTGAATTGATTCCGATTTAATTTTACATTTAACAAAATGAAAGTTCTGATTGAAATTACAACGGATTCCGCGGTAATTGAAAACATCCGTTCATTTGCAATTGCACAAATTAGGCACTTTTTTGCAATAAAATATTTTTTTAATTTTGTTAGCATTAATTTTATTAAGTATTCATAACTCGAATGGGTGATGTCTCAATCGCTAGATTTAATTTACATATGTTTTGTGTCCATTTTCTGAAATGTGAAATTGTTTATTTACTATTTTAAATTCTTTTTATCAATCAATTTTAAGAATTCACTTGAATTATTTTAAATAATTTTTAATGTTTGCGAGTAGATAAAGCTTTTAGTGACATTTTGAACCTCGGCGGATTTAACATACATCAACTCCGCAATATACGATTTTTACTGGCATCAGGATTCGAGCACGTGACTCGACAGAAACAACGCCGACTCTGCCCTCGCAACCATGACCACTCGGCTGTCACCGCTGTTAGAATATCCACAGATTTAGAGATATCAGTTTTCAGTAATACCCTTGACTTTGAGGTATTTCAAGTCCCTTTCCAGCATTTATCATATTTAATAGTACATAACGTAAGCGAAACAGTTGTTCGTATTGAAGGTTAGTGAAGAGCACCTAGCCCGAATCGGGCCTTAATCTCCTATCTGAGATGAATCTGATGAAATTTCCAATACCCATTTTTAAGTGGATGTTTGCAAAAATTAATTAGTATAAAAATTAAAAATACCTTATAATTAAGAATCTAGTATTGTGAAGCAGTTGCGTAAATTAAAAATTTAAAAAAGAATATGAAAGTCAAAAATGTAAGAGTTCGAACCTTCGCCGTAATCTAAGATTCAACCTTACGGAAAATATTGCTCTGCAAATAACTGATTTTAGGAATTGTCCTTTCGATTTACGCAGTGATTCTATGATTCCTTTAAAGACTAATTATATGAGTGATTTTTTGCATTAATAATAAACTTTCTCGTAAAAAGATATAATGACTCGTTCTATGAGTCCTTTTAAGGGATATCATTGAATGAAACATAAAAGGAATTTTTATCGATTACATAGGTGGATTCGTTAAGGGAAAAAATGATTCATTTCGTGAATCATTTTGTTATTTTTCATTCTGTGAGTGATTTTAAATTCGAAATAGTATTAAAATTTTTCTAAATATGATCTTTATAAAAAATTTTTTAACCTTTATTAAATATTTCCATATAGATTTGTTAAAGACTAATGTCCTCGTTACATAAAAAGTATGGAATAACTGACAGGCTGGGTTTTACTTTTACGCAGACATTAGTGTCAATTAAATAAGTAATAATCAAGCATAATACTAAGTATATTACAGAAATTTTTAATCGTAACTCTCTAACTTTCAATTTATGCAATGAATTTAAAAGCCCCCAAGACCAACTTTTAAAAGAATTAAAGTTGATTTCTGCATACCATTACCATTTACGAGGCCGCATAAGTCACGTACGGCGTGAGTCATCGAGTTGACAAGCTCCAATGATTGGTCAATGATTTTAAATCCTTCGAATACGTTTAAGCTTCTTTTTTACAAACATATTGTTTTTAACCTCTGTGGTTAATACTGATTAGTTTAAGAATTAATTGAATTTCAAATGCTTACTTTATTCTCTTTACTTTTTTTTCTCAGTTGATTTTAAATTATAATCCCAACAAGAACTTAAACATTTACTCACCAGGAATGGAATGAATATTGACATACTTTTGTATTTAAAGGGCTTATTTAGCACATTTAAACAAAGCGTTGGATATTTTACTTCCGAGCGTGTTGTTTAATAACAATTTTCGTGAATTATTTCTGTTTGAACTAAAATAATTACTATAGTAGTAGTAGAAGAAAAATAATTTGAACTATTAAATATCTAGTTTGTTAAAATAGTAATAAACGAGATAATTGTTAATATTATAACAAATTTTGATTGAATTCATGTGGAAATTGAGCGATTGGATATGGATATATGTTGTTGATAAAACATAAATTGCATACATTTTAATTGTAGATGTCTATAAATTTGATTATACAAAAATAAAAGAATTCGGGCGTTTTTAAATACTCAAAAAATCATAGAAATGTTAAATAAATGATACATAAGTCATAACTGTGTGATTTATAACAGGATTAGGGACTTTTTTTTTTATTAAAATTATATTAATATTATTAAATGGAATTATAATTATTTTAGGAATTTCTTATTTGATATGTTCCTTTAAAAATATTCTGAATTTCTTTATATTCCAACAACATCTTAGCAAATTTCTTACTATTTTCTTCCCAAAATACCCAATCTTTTATTCTTCAAATTATGGTATATGTGATGCAAAAAGAGAAAGATACAAAATTATTAATAATATACATAAAATATTTTCTTTTGCACAGATTTTCAAAACTGGCCACCGGATTAAAAAAAAAAAACTTGTGGGTGCCTGAAAAGATATCTAAAACTTGTATAAACTAACATCATTTTCTTCCGATGAACCACATACATATTTAAAAGTAAATTCATTCTTTAAAATTCCTTCATCTTTATATAATTTTTTTTAAAAATTTTTAAATACATCTATGCTTTATTTTAAATTTTTTATTTGATTGGTTTTTTTCAATCCCATTTTTTATCTTTTTTAAAATTATTTGATAACTTCCCCCTTCTTCTGCGTTAAATAGAGGTTAAAATGATTTATGTTTTAAATTGCGAAAGCTGTGGATGACTATTTTTTAAAAAAAAAAAAAAAATAGTGGTAGAACTCGAATCCTCCTTATCTAATTTTGCTTTTAATCTTCAAATCTTGAATATCTTACCAAGAATTAATGTGTAGAATAATTTCTGTGATTTAAATCTGCAGATATTTTCTTGTACTCATGTGGTGTATATTGGATGTTTGAAGAGCTGTGACGACCCGGCATTCGATCCATGTAGATTCAATAAAACGGTCCACAAGAAATGAATCAGTTAGGAGAAAAAAAATTAAACTGAATGTATTCTATTCTTAGAATGATTACTTTTTATTACGAATGTGTAGTGGAAACTATCTCTCATCCTCTCACAAATATTATCTAAAAATTCCATTTATCTCAATAACTTCAGAAGTAAATCAAGTAAGGAACAAACTTATACACTAGGATCAAGTCCAATAAAAGCTGTCCGATGTCCACTTAGCCTTCTGGAACCAATGTTGTGTACGTAATATGCTCGTAAATCCTCAATTTCCTCTCAACATTTAAACATATCGAATCTTGTTATCTGATCATCCTTCTATTCTTTACACATATAGAGTAAGGTTAATCTACATAAATCGCAGTTTATTCACAAGTCTATGGAATGTTTCCATAGAGACTATATCAGATGGATTTTAAGAATTCAGCAGGATGTCTCGTCGAAAATTACAATAATTTTTTTTTCAAAAAAATATTGAAAAAAAAAAAAAAACAATTTAAAATTAATAAAAAGTAGCGACGATTTGATTGCTAAAAGGAGAAATGCTGGTTGAGATTGCAACTACCCTTTCAATATCTGTTCCAGAAGGACTTAAATTCATTTCTTCACACGTGTTCGTTCACACTCGGCTAGTTCTCTTCTTCACTACTGCCGTTTCCCATTCCAGTGGTCAACATGGAATGATCGCCCACACCACAGTACTCCCCAACGAAACCGAGAGGTTGACTTAACTTGACTGAAGGATTTATCAAGAATCCAACGATCTGACCGGAGCGATACAATTATCGATAGTTACCAGAGTGTCTGTGGAGAATCCAGCACAAGACCACAAAGAAATCCATGTAGCTGCGATGAGTACAATAAATGTAGGACTCTAGAGTCCAGCACAACAGGGTAACAAAGACAGCGCTGATGAAGGTTGGTTTTGAGCGTCCAGCTTTATACTACAGAAACGATCTGTTAAGCTGCTCTGAAGCCGATGAAAGTTGAGTTTAAACGTCCATCATTATGCTACTGAAATAATCTGATAAGCTGGCCCAGTGGACGATAAACGTTAGGCTCGACAGTCCAGCACAATGCTGCAGAGAATCCTGGGTAACTGCTCTGAAAACGAAGAATTCATAGGTTCAAGATATCTGCAAGCGATCCAGTAGATCTCTGTCGTTTACGGGGGTGGGGGGTTGATATGGACACGAGGGGGACTCCCTGTCGTTTACGGGGGTGGGGGGTTGATATGGACACGAGGGGGACTCGGAATCTGAAAGATGGTAGTTGGCGACGGGCAGCAATCAGATCACACAAATAGTTCATCCAGTCATTTGTTGGCTGATGATCAGAATGCAAGCTGTGATTGAAGAACATGGTGCTGGTCCTCCAAGATCGTCAAAATCAATTGCAGTTTTTGATCAGAACTCGCTCTCCGGGGTCATCAATGTGGAATTTGTGAAACTGACGGTTTGTTCATAGATACTCAGGATAAGACGAACGCAGGTAGTAAAATTGGGACAGATTAGCGACACAATAGGCACAAAGACAGCACTTGCACAGATCAATAATATAGATACAAAGCAGCACTTGTAACGACAACCACACCACTTTTAATAACATTCAGTTCACCAACTAGCTCACTAATTTGCATTACGGTCAAATTTCCAAAGTAAACTTTGCACGGACGCCGACAGCTTTCAGAAGTCCCGGCAGGTACAGGCCGCTATCCGACAGATTCAGACGATTTTTGACAAATTAGCTAGGCCAATTCAAAACCGATTCGTTCCAATTTCGAATCCTTCCGTATTTATAATTGTTTCGGTCAGGTTTGACGTCACAAGAGAAATTCAGGAAAAGTCCATATTTTTTTGCCCTAATCGATATTTTTGGAATATTCCAGCATTTCAAAAAGCCAAATTTCTCGACATACCGCTAAAATGGTCGCCAAGGGGAAAGGATCAGTCCGTAAGTTTTCCCTGGTATTCGATGAAATCTCTGTAAATCTTCCTCCATTTATGAAGAATAACGTTGCAGAGAAATGTCATCTCAGATTCGTAACAATATAATACTATGATATGCTCCAGCAGTGACGGACTTGAAGGAAGGGAGAGGGGGAGGCAGACCTTGCACTTAACAACGTCCTATTCAGCTGAAATTTTAAACAAACTAATTTTTTTGTTCTATAGTCTTAAATCTTCTGATTAAAAAAATAAACAAATATAAGTAAGAAACATTTTTAAATCGTTATTTTATTTAGTGATAGTCTTAAAGGTATGAAAGCTATTTTAAATGTAAAATTAGATATAATTTATAAAATATTGAGGTATCAATATATCTTTTGATCTCATATGTAAGTAGCTGTGGCTCTTAATTTCTCAATAAATACCCATGTATTTATCTATACGCATGTATACCCAAGTTAAGTGTTTCAAATTTTCATAAATTGTATATTATTTTACATTTAAAAAATTTTAATAGCATCTAGGCTATCTTTCAGGAAAAGATTCATTTAAAAATGTTTTTTTACTTATAGTTATTTAGTTATATGTGGTTAATTATTACATGGTCCTTTCGTTAAAAATTAGTTACCTGCCTCTAGCTTAACGGTAATTGAACATTATAAAATGAATGACCACAATTTTTATTTTTTATTTTACTGTATCTATTAATGTTTACTAAAGAAAATAGGGGAGGGTATTCTAATCTTCATTTTTTTTTTTTTTTTTTTTTTTTGATGATATTATAATAGAAAAAGGCAATTTTACACTCCCTGTAACAGGAAGTAATTTTCAATTGTTTCAGGAAGTCTCGCAAAGGGGAAAAAAATGTTTACTTTTTTCTGGAAGAAAATTTTCTAAGTAATTTTAATTAAATTATTGTGTTTGTAATGCAAAATGTGAAATTGAGTAAGGTAGGAAATACACGCTTCTAGTAAGGTTCTTTACGATAAACAAGATAAAATTAAAAAATGTTTTTGCTCATGCAATTAAAAATTTATTTCTAAGTTTTTTCATGCTTGACGTAGATCTCGTAAAACACTATTTATTTATAATTCAGTAAATTAAATAACAGGTTATTTCATCTTAAGAACACAAAAGTATTTGATTTCAAACATGTAAAGGAAAATCAGTTAATTCATTGAAGCATATTTATATTTTCAAAGGCTTTGGGGGAAATATTGTCTCTTTTATGAATGAGGCACGAGGATTCGAATAAATTAACTTTTTCTACAAAATTTCTTCCCTGTATTGCTTATCTTAAATAATAATTTTTAATTAAGAGTTTTGCTTAATACGAAAATAAAAGTGAAGATTCAAAATAAAACCTTACCGAAAGAATATAATAAATGAATAAAAATGAACGAAAGCAGTAAATGAAACAAAAGTTATTTCGTCGTATAACCAGAAATGAAAAAAGTTAAGCATTCGGAATATTCATCAAATTTTTTAGATATTATCTAATCAATTCTAAACCAAAATCTAACTATCTAATAAGATAATCAATTTTTCTTAAACCATTAAAAAAAAAATATCATTTAAAAAAATATATCATTTGGGTTTTTTTTTCCTTTTTTTTTTTTCTTTCTCTATAATAGTTTTTCCTCTATAATAGTCTTTTTTATGCTGTTTAGAATTTGGGAAACATAATTTATTAGATGCATTTAACTATATATCCTTTTCATAATTACATTATGAAACCACACACGCTGCGCTTAATAAAATCAAATGATTAATTTTCTTCCAAATATAGAAATTGAAACTAAAAATTTAAGCTGATTCCTTGCTATTGCTCAATCAACATTATATGCTTATAGAACTTGCAAAATATGGAAGAAAAATCCGCTCACTTTTTTTAAAAACCAATTAAGCCGTTATGATCTTTGCTTTAAATCAATTTGAGAGCTATCGGAAGCTTATAGATTTGAGGTAGATTAGTAGCTCCATCTATTAGATCTTATCGCAACTATCTGCCCACAATACATAACTGAAATTACGTTTTGAATAAAACTAGGTGTCATTCACTTTGAAATTGAGCAAAAAACTAATAATATTAACATGACATAATGTAAATTTTTAGTTGCAATTATGCACTTACTATATAATAATGATCACTGCATTTGGATGGGGAAAACTCTTTGAGAATGATCATTACATCTTACAGATTGTATAAAATATTTGAAGTATAACAATTTACTCATGAGAAAACAGTAATTATGTTGATTTGCTATTTTGAGAATATTTTATGAGCATGAGGAATTCTGAAATTCTACTTACAGATTCATATAATTGTATGAAATTACTCCAACTTTTTTGCTTACACTCCTAATGATAGTGACATTTGTATTAACTGTCTTAAATAAAGATGTTAGGTTAGTGGCGATTAAAAAAAATCTATAACGAAAATATAAAAATAAGTATATTTCATGCTTTTATTTTAGTATTCAAATAGGGAAAGTAAAAAAGGGGAGGAAAGGATGAAACTATTTCAAATAAAAGCCAAGTATTCTTATACGCGAATAATCTATTTTAATACTTATTTTAAAATCATTTAAATTGAATTTTTCTATCAATAATTGAAATGAAAGTGAAAATAACATTTAATTTTTAAATATTCAGTAGTTTACATTAGTGTATGAAATTTACTTAAGTTGTTATGTACCTCAATTTCTTTTTAAATATCAGTATTATAGATACTATCTAAAAATAAATAAAAAAATACATGTGTATTTTGCTGCCATTGTAACGGTTTTGATTTAAAGTGCTCATTTGTTAAAAATGTTCATTATTTCTTACTCAGTTAAATAATTATCCTCTTCTGGGAAATTGTTATGAAATAATTGTTGATATACTATGCTTATAAAATTGTGATTTTTCTTTGAGTTCATGAAGGGGTGTTAAGAGATGTTATGTTCTCATTTAAAATATATTATAAATAAACTAACCAAAAGTTAATTAAAATTAAGTATGCTATGTTCACACAGATGTTTTATTTTCTTTCATCTCTTTGTATCTTATTTCAATCATACGTTATATCATATTTTACAACGTTTTTAGAGATAAATAACTTGCACCAGTTTAAACTAAATATTGCAGTATATATATTCATTTCCTGAGCCAACATGCAAAATATACATATTTACTGATTTTTTTAAAAAAAATTGTTCCTATTACTAGTTAAGAGTATGAATCGTTAGTTATGAGCTTTTATCAGCTATTACAAAAATCCTAGGAATAAATTACTCCTGAGTATGCAGGAAGAGTTTGAGTGCTTGTTTACTGTTACAGTTAATGTTTTTTTTTTTCCAAAGGTAGTTCTATTTCTTAAAAACGTTATCTATTTCTTCCCCTGTAAAATGAACGGGTAATACTTTTTTCATTAAAATATATAATACATGTAATAATAAATGCATTTATATAAATATTGAATGTCAATGTCATTTTCAAAACTAAATTTGTAATTAAAATATGCAAATCCTAGGCCCAAAAGCACCATCTGTTGATAAATTATTCTATAAAAATAACTTGTTAAGGGAGTAAGTACAATGCCCACAAATAATTACGGCATTTATTCATTAAAATTTTCAATTTCTGGGAAATTGAAAAATTAATGAATATATTCTTTTATAAATGTAAAGTATTGGAATTTCATTTCCTTTGGGTAGTTTATATAATCTGTACTCTTAAGACTAAAAAACAAATTTACATATAAAATTTTAATAATATTGGAATTACATATTAGATACCCGAGCTGCAAATATTAAAATTCAAACGAAAAATTCAAGAGACAGTTTTTATTCGGAATAAATGGATTCTTAAAAAAGGAACAAATTCATGAAGATTTCAAAAGTCTATTTAAAATAATTTACAATGTACAGGTTTTTCTAAAAAGAAGTTTTGAAATGTTACTTAATTATGTTTTTCAGTAAACGAATTTTAATTTAACGTAATACAATTCAAACCCCAGTAATTAAATGGACACCAATGCAATGATTGATTATTATCAAACATTTTTATGTACATTTCATTTTTAATAAATTTCCGAATATTTAAGAACTCTGTTTTAATATTATTTATTAATAAGATGTTTCGAAGGAATCTCAAAATGTTTTACTTTAGAAATATCTCTGATTTAATTTTGAAATATTGAACTTCTGAATTTTACATAGAATCATTCAGTTCCCTCTGTTTCTTTAAGGCAAATTTTATCCCAATCCCTAATAACTTTGATACCAAAATTTCATTTGAAATGCTCTATAATTTAAATTGTAATACATAATCTTTCCAAGATGAAGTATTTTTCAAATGTTTTCTGATATTCAGTGAATGGAATTCAGTTTCAATATATACAACTTTTCTTTATCTATAATATTTCCGTGGCCATTGTAGTTTAGTGGTCGTATATTTATCAACTTATGATGCGTTTTGTCCATTGAATCATGGATTCGAGTCCTGATATAACAAAGACCCGTCATAAAATGGGGCTGATATATGTTAAATTTGTTTGCACTGTAAGTCCTCCCGTAAGAAGTGTGGAAGTTAGGAGAGGGAGGGACCAACTCAGGTGTCGTTCTCGTCCACTTGACTGAGGTTCAATATTACGAGGTCCGTCACCAATAGCCCTCGTGCTGCTTCTTAGAACTACATTAATAAGCAATCACTAACTCACTCCATATTTCAAGAATTGGTTCATTTTTATTAATATGTTTGCTACATAATGAATTATTATAATCATGAATTTTTTTTATATATATAAGTCGAAAAATAATAATATCATCGATATTTTGCCAATATGTACATTTTTTTTTATAATTACAGCGTATATTTATAAACTTGTGATGCTTGTAACATTAAACTTAATTCACACATCGCCCATTAAACTCCTGTTAGTCGAAGAAACATTTTTTTTTTCCAAACTCCAAAATAAAAAATTCTCGATTCCATTCCCCTCAGCCGAATAAACGATGAACAAGATTCCGAACAAATCCAAACGACCTCTCTTCCTCATGCCTAAAAGACCGTCTTAATCATAAACCACCTAATTTTCCATTCAAATATATACTTCCCTTAAATGGAAAATTTGACATTCAACCTCAACCGTTTCTTCGTCATCGAAATTCAACGCACAAAAGAATCCACCTGTTTGCGTCCGCCGCGGATCCGATGAGAAAAACAATAATCATAGGTTTTTGTCGAGTTATAATGGGCTTTCAACTAACCTTTCTATTGCTCATGAGCGTAATCGTGACTCGAGGGATGGGTCTACACCAATCGATTCTTCTTCCACCCCTTCCACGACCCTTATCGTTTTCGCGGGTGGCTGCCTCCCGCACACTCATCTCGGAAAACCTGTAAATGAACTGTTTCCTCGTTTATGATTGGTCATCGTGTTAATTGTTGGTAAATTAATGAGTGGTAATCAGAAGTATCTTTTTTATTGTTATTCCGCGAACCTCAATTTTGAAAGGTGATTACCCATCACCTCTAATCTCTGAAGCCAATAAGAGAATACTTTTCGCAATTGGTCTCCGTGTTGATTGTTAGTAAATTAATTAGTGGTAATTGAGAAATGTTATTTATTGGTATTAGAAAAAAAATCTAGAGAGAGAAATGTAGAATAGACTATCTCCATTTCTTCCGATTTTCGGTTAATTATTTTAAGGTATCCGTATACCTTCGGATAAAAGTTTTTGAAATACATTGATATTTGCTATCAAATATTTTTAATGCTAAAATATAATCTAAAACTATGAAAAACACATCTAATACTCTGCTTTTAATTAAAAAATAAATTTTGGAGTGGAAAACATGGTGAAAATAGTACATACATTAATTATCAGAATAACGCTCATAACTCAAAAGTAAACAAAAATATCATTGTTCTGTAAATTTTATCTTCTTCATCATAACAATTTTTGGGGTTGGTACTGGTTTCATGATGAAAATCATATTACTACAATTTTTACTGTGTTTCGAGTCAAATAACAATGAAAAATCAAAATATATATATTATAACGATACACGATTTACACCTTTGTTACTGAAAACTTATCAATTTTACAACCATGAAAGTAGTAAGAGTTCTTAAAAACTATATAAGGAAAATACTTGCAAAGTTTAAATTAATTTGGTCTATAACTGTTTGGGATATTTACGTTGCCATATGTCTATATGTCGAAAAAATTCATTTTGAGAAAAATCAAAAACAAACTTTCAAATGCATTTAAAAGTTAGCTACCGAGTAAAATTCAAATCCCTTTAACTTAAGTTCTAAATATGGTATAAGCAAAATTCAAACACTATTAGAAAGAAAAAAGTTTAAATTTTAGACTGACATTAAAATTAGAAAATCGAAAATTTTGACAAAAATGGCGTTTTAAAGGTGAATAAATACCTTAATATGTTTTTGTCTTCATATTAGTGGTGCTAAACACTGTCCTTTTATTTAGTTTAATGAAATAAATATTTATTTAAAGTATTTTAAAAACCTCTACTTTCTGGTTGGCATGGTGTAGAAGTTAGGAGAAGGGTGTGCCAGTTCAGGTGTCGTCCTCGTCAATTGACCGAGGTTCAAAATTTCAAGGTCCGTCGCCAATAGCCCTCGTGTTGCTTCTAGTGCGACGTTAATAAACACTAAACTAAACTAAAACCGCTTACTTTCTGATATTTAGAGTTTAAAATCTCTATAAATATAGAGGTGGAGTGACTCGAATTTCTCATGAATGACTCGTTCAGACAATCAACTAATTTAAATCGCTGCCGTTTGTGGAATAAATCTATAAAAAATTTACGCTTGAAGTGAAATAATAAATTGCTGACAGAAATAAAAAAAATAAGCTATTAATTTATGTAAATTTTCCAATGAGATTAAGGAGGGGGAAAGGCATTTTTTTTTACTTTTGAAATACAGAACGTTTATATAAGTAGAGAAATAGATAGATTGATCGATTGGTTTTACTAACGTCGCACTAGAAGCAATACAAGGACTATTGGCGACGGATCTCGTAATTTTAATCTTCGCTCAAGAGACGAGGACGACATCAAAAGAGATGGATTGACACTAATATATCCTTAGATGGCCTTTGCAGTCCAATGGTCATGGTCGCGAACACGTTTTCGGCGTTGTGTACATTGAGTCATGAGTTCGAGTCCTGATGCCGCTTAAGACCCATTGTGTAACGGGGCTGATGTACGTTAAATCTGTGGAGGCTCCAAGTTTATCCGTTCCCAAGATGTGGATGCTTGGAGAGGGGTGGTGTCACACAGATCTCGTCCTCGTCACTTGATTGAGGTTCAAAATTACGAGGTCTGTCGCCAATAACTTCCGTGTTGCTTCTCAGTGATATGTTATTAAGCAATCAATTAACAAGAAAAACCTAAGCAAATCAAATGCTGAAATGTTTATTGGTCTAAGAAATGTGTATTGTCATTTGTTGTAAAAATTAACAATATTGTATGAAAAATTCAAAACGGATTCACAGGAAAGAATTTTTTTTTCACGACTTAAAATGTCCGTAACAGATCTGCGGGAAGAAGAGAGTTCTTCCGGAAATATTTTCACGTTGTAGTAGGATGAAATGTACGATAGACTCGATGACATGAGCAACACACACAAACGAAATACGTAGTAAGATCTTAAAATCGCATGAATACTTCCAGCTGTCTTTTTGCGATATTTGAGTCTAGATCCGTTCTGCAAAGAGTTTTCGCTTACCCAAAATTCTCCATCCGTGAAATTTTGAGTTCTATAATGTATTTTAGAGCAGAAAGAAATGTATTTTGCAAAATAAGGAAGCTTGTCAATGAATGTAACAGCAGTTAACATTTAAAGCATTATAAACAATAGATTGATTGGTTATAATAACACTTCTAGTACGACGTGAATAAACCCAATCAATCGTTTACAATGCTTTTAAATGTTATATAGAATACTATGTTTTACTCTTCTTATATTATCCATAATTTTGCATGCTGATATCGTAGTTCTTAATTACATAAAAATATCATAAGGGGGTAGTAACACTACAGGGGTACATAGATAATTTTGCCTGCAGAAATCAATGCTATATAATCGAAAAATTATTGCAATGTTTTTCAAATTTTAAACATTATGAATAACTTAAAGCTTGAAACAGTTTAAGGTAAATTTAGGAGCAACGCGTTTCTCTTATTTTTCTTTTTTTTAAATAAAACTCTTTTTACTCTTATGTACAGAAATAAATGAATTTCATAAAAAGGGACAATAGTTTGTGTACAGATGAACCCTTTAACTAACACAACTCAAGTGATTTCTAGTAACATCAATTAGTTTCTAAACACACGCTTTCTTCAACGACCTTACCTATCAGACATTTGGAGTCGTGATGCGGATGGATGGGATATTTAGCTCCGCCTCCAAAAATTTTTAGTTTTTAATTAATTGGAGGTCCCCATTCCATACAAAGCGTGGTTGTAATGACAGTTGTTGAAAGAGCTGGATGGGTTGGCCGTTGGAAAATCATAAATAATTCCACCATAAATAATGATTTTCAACAGCTCTCACGATCAGATACCAGAAATTATTTATTGTTGTGTGTTCTGTGTTGTTTATCTGAATCACGATTACGTCAAGACTTGTTGCGTCTATTGGATCAGGTTGCTGAAACTTACCAGGACACCCAGTCAGGGTCAGTCTTGTTTTTTTCATTTGAAACGACCATTGATTTGCTGAATACAAAATCGAGGATAAATTCAGGTTAATTCAGTGCTAATGTATGTGTTCATCGTTCTGCCTTTACTCAAATGAGCGTTTATCAGATTTTGTTTTTCTATTCTTCGAAGATTATTATTGTTATTAATTTGGCTGCACGAGATAAGAGCGTCGATGGTATTTTATTGATAACCTCTGCGATACAGCATTCTGGAAAAAAAAACTCTGTAATAATGTTATAAAAGACGTAAAGAGGCAGAAAAAATAATTTTCTTAAAAGTTACTTTAATATAGTTACATAGTATTGAATTAATATTTGGTACTCCCCAAAACTTCTTGTGGCAGCGGTAACTTAGTGACCATGAACCCGGACTCAGAACCGGCGTTTATTTCGTCCAGTCGTGGGTTCGAGCTCGGATTGGATTGGTTTTATTAACGTCGCACTGGAAGCAACACAAGGATAATCAGCGACGGACCTTGTAATTTTGAGTCTCTGTCTAGTGACGAGGACGACACCTGAGCTGGCACACCCTCTCCTAATTTCCACACCATGCCAATGTTTGTGGCATCAAGGATCGAACCCGACGTCGAGCGAAAAGCCATGACCACGAGTCCGACTTAAAGACCTCGTGCTTACACGGAACATGCACGTTAAATCCCTTCGGCTTCAAATCCTTTTCTTGGCGTGGTGTGGAAGTTTGAAGAAGAAGGTACCAGCTCAGGTGTCGCTCTCATCACTTGACCGAGGTTCAAAATGACAGAGTTCGTTGCCACTGATCCTTGAGTAACTTCTCAGTGCGACGTTTAATAACGAAACACAATCACCCCAAAACTTTTTTGATGCTTTTACTAGGACAAAAATTTAACAATAAAATGTGATAGGTCCCTGATCCGTTCTGACCCTTGTTGGTCAGTCTTATGAAAAATGTGGCGATTTTGAGTATCTGCTTTGAAAATGTTTTTCCTCTGTGACAGTTTTAAAATCCATTTACGAATACAACCAGAATTCAAAGAGAAATTTGAGACAATTTTTAAAAATAATACACTCTTTAACTATAATGCCTCATGCAGCTAACTTTTTTCGCGAATTAGATCTTTAAGTATTGGAGAGTAACTTAATCTCACTGGCAAAAATATCTTTAAAAACTTTTACTGGTAAAATTTACTTCTTAGGAAAATATTGGTACATTATATGTAAATCCAATTTTTTTGTTTCAAAGACTTCAAATGATGTTATGAGGAAGTCAGGAGGTTGAGATACCAATTTAAGTGTCAACAGAGTCATTTGGACACAGTTTATAATTGTGAAGTATATTGCCAGTTCATTGGCCTACCATCTTCAGGAAGGTACGGGAATTCCGATTGCGAGTTTCTAGTGATTTCTTTCCCATGGAGTTAACTGTCTGTGGAAAACTTGGGTAACGCACCTACAGGATAGCCTAGCTATCCTTCTCTATTTTAGACCATTTATCTTGTCACGAAATTTTTGCTTTTTTCCATTTCTCAAGCTTTTAGATCACAATCGCACTTTGTTTGGCGCAGTATAGCCACATTTGGCGCCATTAAGCATTATCATCACATCATTCTCCCTCTGTCTTTCTCTGCATCTCCCTCACTATAGAAATTAATTAATTTTTATTTATTATAGCAAAGATACACAGAGCATTCAATTAAAGATATTTATGCTTTTATGTATCCGCGTTTTATGCTTTTTCGCTCGTGTTAAAAATAATGTCAGCAATCCATTTTATCACTTTTCGCGCCAGATTGTTTTAAAGTCACTGCTCTATACCAAATTGAATTCCCTCTCCACCCAAAATCAAACAAAAAATAAACGTTGTCTTATTTAAATTGTCTCCTTAAAATAGACATAATTTTTTAGTATTCCTTGAAATCTATTAATTTTGATTATAAATTATTTCTTAAAAAAATAATCATATATCATTCTTTTCTCAAGCAATGATCTCTAAGAATTGTGACTTTAATGCATAATAGAATGGAGATTTTACTGCATTTTTACTCGCATAAATTTCAAGTATAGCATTAATACATAATATTTATTGTGTTAATGCTTTATTCTATTCTGAACGATGATCATTAGGCATTCGATTCCTCAGAATCTGAATGTTTCAATTAGCATTTATTCAAGTGATTATCTTGCTCACAAAACGTGAGTTTGAGTCAAATGACTTTTGAACCTCCGTTCTTCAAGGTCATTGATGAAATGATAACGTGATTTTTCACTAAAATTGAATCATCTTTAAAATGACCCTTCAAAACTTGTTTACGTCCAACGAAATATCAAAAAAGAGCAACGATACAAAGGTTTAAATAAAAAAAAATGAGGTCAAAATTATCGATAGTACTTAATCAGTTAATCGACCTGGAACACAAATATTAACCTAATAAACACTTAGCAATCACATCACTTATGTTGATTACTATGAAATTAATGAGAAGTAACAATTAAAAACTAGTTTTTTTTATCAACTTATACCGCTAAATAAACTTGGTGAAAACTTCCAAAATAGATTTTTTACGTATATTTGCAATTAATGAGCCACAATGTACATCATTATAGTAATTCAGTTCATCTTTCAAATACTTAACCAAAAAGGTCTGAGACAAGGGTATCCAATATAGGGGCTCAGTTTAGTTTAGTTTAGTTTTTTATTAACGTCGCACTAGAAGCAACACGAGGGCTATTGGCGACGGACCTCGTAATTTTGAACCACGGTCAAGTGACGAGGACGACACCTGAGCTGGCACCCCCCTCTCCTAACATCCACACCACGCCAACGGGAGGACTTTGGGCCCCGAACAGATTTAACGTGCATCAGCCCCGGCTACACGGCGGGTCTTTGATGGCCAAGGATCGAACCCGCGACTGAACGAAAACCGCCAGCCGCTATCCACGACCTTGACCACTAGGCTACCGCGGCCCCCTATAGGGGCTCAAGAAGCAAGTGCGGAGCGAAGAAAATGTCAGCATATACTACAGGAACAGGATAATAAAATTCCATAAAATTAATTCGAATTCTAAAATTAATAGAGGACGATGACGTTGTTGTCGGAAACTCTTATTCGATGATGTATCATTACGTAATACATCATAAAAAATGCCAGAAAGGCTCTAAAAATGGATCATGTTATAAAATCATCTTCAAGACTGTGAATTTTATAAAGACCTCGAATTTAAATCATCGCCAAATCCAGGTATTTCTTAAGTGCTTGGTTAATGAGTATGACAATATCATATATTTTGCAAAAGTGTTACCAAATGTAAAAAAAAAAAATTTTAAGATTTACTTTATAAAATTAAACTGTTTACAGTATCAAAAGCAAAAAGTGTATCAGAACTTGAGGATACCGACCGGCAGATTTAGCAATTTTTGTAAATTTGACTGCTCGTTTAAATGACTTAAACATGCGTTTCAAGGTAGAAACTAATTTATCTGTATAATGTTTCAAACCGTGAACACGTTCTAAATGAAATTGAAGTTAAGACAAACCCACAAGCATTTTTTTGAATTTTAAGAATGTGATCGAATATAATCCTAAAAATGATGGGAAAATATGCAAATTTATATTACAATTTGAAGCAAGAATTTGAAAAAAAAAAAAAAAAAAAAGAAATTCTAAGATTTTCGAAAAAAATGAACAAATATTTATTTATTTTATTTTTGCGTTTCAGTTAACAGTCGATACAAATATGTTGCCTGCGAATTTTCAAATGGAATGTATTGGGTTGTTATTTGATATCCAGCCTAAAGATAAATTTCATAAAGTTTGTTTATTGAATTCTTATAATCCTATCTGTCCAAAGGTAAATATCCCTCTTTGTACAATCACTCGTTAGTGATGTCATTATTGTTAGAAAGTACGTTTGTCAGTAACTGCTATCGAGAGTGAAGCATATTATCTGTAAAATTAGAACCAGAATATCAAATAAACACCTTGAGGTCTCCTATAGAATTGCAACCATTTGAACCGAACCAAATATTGATGCATTAGTTTCAAAATGACATTAATTTTATGATTTCTAGTTTTCTTTGTTCACACAAAGTTTATAATGAAGCGTTACATATAAAATGGCACATAATATGTATAAAATAAAGTCAATATAATTTCATATTGCAGCTTTCGTAATGCAAAAATCACAAATTATTTAATTTAAATGACTTAAATATGTTAGTTATATATTTAGTATTTTTCTTTTTTCTTTTCACTCTTGAGTTATTGTTAATGTCTTATAGTTAGATTTATGTTGGGCAGTTCCAAGCAACTCGTGTTCTTCCAACGCTGCCCCAAGAAGCAAAACGGTTTCGACACTTCTGGTCTAAGCGGTGTAGTAATCTAATGGTCAAGGTCGCGAATTCATCGCCGACGATAATTGAATATTATCATAAGTTCGAGTCTGATTTCCTCCAAAGAAGGAATAATAGGAACTGCTTCAAGTTAACTTGAAATGGGCGTGAAAGTTTAGAGGGGAAGATAAGACCTCGGAAATTGTCCTCGTCACTTCACCACGGCTCAAAATTGCGAGTGCATGCATCAATAATTCTCATGTTGCTCTCGTGTAATTGTTAATACAAACCAAATAAAATCTAAACAAATTGTTTTCGTTTTGTAAGTATATCAAATTTTTCTCTCTGAAATATGTCCAATTTTTTAAATCATCATTTCAATGAGCTGATTTTGGCACTATTAATAATTTTTACAGTGTCTCTTTTTCAATTTTTAGACTAGATGTAATTTTTCTTCCTTTTTTTCTCTCCTTCTGCTTTATACAGTAATATTTTTATTGTTATATACATCATATGTTTAAAGAAGCCGAAGGATTAAATGTTTTTAAATTTCTTACGCTAAAACTTGATTGAATTATTTATGAAATTTCATTTCAGTGATTACTAACAGTTTCATTTAAGTCTTCTACGTGTTTACTGTGAGATAATTTTATTCAAATAGCCATATTTGTTGGCACCATGCTCTTTTACAACATGTTGATATTCTCAAAGTAATAGACATCTTTTTAGCTTTAATAGAGAAGTAACATTCAAATCTAAATTCTGTTTAATTATAATAGTCGTTTTTTTTTAATACTCTTTTCCACTTATATAAATCGTGAATAATAAGTTCGGTGTTTCAAGTTTAAGACAACGGTAAATTGAATGAAAAATCACGTGTGTGTAGAAATATTCATTAATGAAATCATTTATTTACGCAATAACAAAGGTACAGGAAATTAAATGCAGAACTGTTGTCTTTGGAATATTAAGTATACTTTTGCTTGTAACATGCCGTTTCAGAGACGTTCAAGTTCCTTTGTATTCGTGAGCAACTGTTGTGTAGTCAGGAATAATTGATTTCGGAAAATTTCTCTCTTTATGACGTGGAATCTTCACATGGAAACACATACAAAAGCAAGATACACATAGCAAGACAAATACAAAAGTGAAAGCGGCAGATATAACACACGCGCAACGCTAGCACAGCATGCAGTGACGGATGGACCGAATCTGAATCAATCAAAAAAATCAGCTTTTTTTACCAATTTTAAAACTTGTAGAAACTTCCGAAGAATCCCGCGATTTGAATTAAACCTGCCAAATGCCTGGTCTGATCACGTACAGTGATCAGTTGGCTGATGTAACAACTTTAGGTAAAAACACAATCGTAATTATTTGATTATTCTCGTTAGGTGGGTATTTAATAAGATAATGAGAAATTAGCGCTGGGCCTCATATGGTCCGAAACCAAAATGAATGAAAGAAAATATCTTTCAATACAATTACAGTTGGAAATCATTACTTACAAATGTTCCATAGTTGTACTTTAATTTAACTACCATTTTCAGAACCCTAACATATCATTCCGTTATTTGCCATCCCTTTATCAAATATATATATACCCATATTAGAAATTTCCCATTCAACATGGAATGTTAAAATTCGGTGGAAAAGTACAGATATTAATTCAAGTTATTCTTTTTTCGAATAATGAGTGGGATAATGCTTTGACAGGATGTTATTTTTCAAATATGAGCATTGTCAGTCGATTCCAAGTCACCACCCTGTATCTTTGTCTAAAAAAACCACGTGCGTGCCTTCCCTCGGTATCTGTGTGGTCGATACAAAACAAAAACAATGAAAAAAGACCGCGTTTTGTTCTCTCGGAGCGACAATACCTTATTCTGAGACACACCCAAACGACGCGCCACACTGCCCATTATATCCGTTATCTTTTGTCACTTGCTTTTTATTTTTTTAAATAATAGTTACAGAATAGAATGGGGGTAAGAAGCTTGCATTGTCTGGAATATTTTCTCAATGCCCCTCAACTCCCCTTTTCTACTTTCGTTTTTGCCATTGCGTATTATAAACGTCGTCAAGGTGAGGGGCCTTTGTTTCTGTTTTGGAGAGAAGGAGGGGGGGTGATCCTAACCTTGAGAAAAGAAGGCTCTTTTTTTTTTTTTTTTTTTTTAATTTCCTCCCGGGGGGGTTGGCGAGAACTGCTCTATACAATGAGCTCGCCCTTGTACCAGGTGACCGGATGATGGCTATTGTCTTTTGAGCAAAAATTTATATTCTATTTTGTTTTTTTAAAATGATACACTTTGGGCAGTGTCTGTGGTTGGTGGTCTTATTGTGAGTGTGGGTGTATTGTAATCTTTATTTTGTTTCCCACCACTGAAATATTCATCTTCAGTCGTGAGTGTTTTCGGATCTCTCTCAGTTCTTTATTCCTTAGTTGGTAGATTTATTTGTGCTACTGCTTTACATTTTCTTAGAAATCGGATTTTTATTCAGTCGCTTAATTTTAATTCATTGCTCAAATGAATTAAATGAAGGTTTATAAAGAGCTAAAAGCATAATATATGCAAATATAGAAAGGCGGAATATACTTTTAGATAAATTTCTTAAAGTGGAATACTTTATTACATTACATACATTAAAATTAAGCGATAAATATTAAATGCGAATAGATAATCCGAAATCTGAATTCTAAGAATACTTTTAATAAATAGTTTTCATGAATTTTTAAGAATAGGCAGGAACAGTTAAAGCAATTAATTGTAATGAATTACAACCTTTCTTGCTTCTAACGTAAATATCATCAAAAGTAAAACATTGAGACATAAAGTATAATCCCCCTTTATACAATAATCATATAGAAATTTCAACTTGATGTTTGTAGAAATTTAAGTAATACTAAAATATTATTGAATTAATTCACAATAGATTTAATTTATCTTGTTATGCTTCTGTTCTCTACTGTTAATTGAAGTTATATTTTAAATTTTTGAAAGAAAAAAAAATCCTTCCACAACCTATCCTTAATATGTTACGTAAATAATCAACCTTTCAATAATTCTCCATAAAAAGGACTTTTTACCGATTTCATGAATTTTATACCTCCTCTATCCATTGCATGAACCACCTTACATTTTTAATGCAACAAAACAAAACTTTTTTTTAAAGAAATTTACGATGAAAATAATAAGCGGATTAAACCTTTTTATACTTTATGCTTAAAGTTCATTACATTAAATTAACCTTTTGTCTTTATGTTTCAACACTAAATATATAATTTATCCTATCTGAATCCTTACGTTCTGCTGGCATAGGGCTACATTCAATTCTTGATGTAGCATTCGAATCAAACACTGTCGAATGTTTGGTTCAACATTCGACAGACGTCATACAAGACACGAAAGTGACAATAAAACCAAGGTGAACGCTTCAGGTGATCTTTTCTACGACGAAGCCCTTTTAGGCTGCATCACTCTGGTGAATATCACTGTTTGGTAAGCATTCATGCCGCGAAATTTGCATGAGTTCGAAGTCTTAGAAATGCACATTCGTGCAGACGTGAAAGACTGGAATAGGAGGCTGATTCGAACGTTATACTCAGAGAATCTTATAAGGCAATGTTATATATAATATTATATGCCTTTTTGAAATCTCTTTAAATGTTTTGTTGTTAAATAATACGCGCTGGGAGGGTTATTAAAAGTTAACTTTGCGGTATATTGAACTTGAATAATAGAAAATATAGTTATTTACAGAATTGATTCAAGATATGTTTTTAATGTTGTAAGGAATGAATTTACTGAAATTTAACATCAACTATAATTTTTTTTTAAAAAAAGCTGTTTGTTGTTGAATTTTTCTATTATTTGCTATCATTCCCATGGATAGAATGATTCGGAAATAGTTTATTATTATTTGTAGAGATTGTATTTGGAATCTGATTGATAGTAAATTGTTATATGCGATCGCTGTTGTATACGTAAATATGTATGTCTGACTGTTCTGATGTTATTTAGTTTACTTTAAAAATTTATTCAGATCTCAGTTTTGATGTTATTGGAATCAAATTTAATAATATAAATAAGTATTTGATGTTTATTACTTGAATAATGGTATGAAATATGTCTGATGTCATTGTTCGTGCAATTACATGAAAATACGATTGTTGAACAATAGCAATATATAAATGTTGGCATTTTCGAAAAAAAAATTATGTTTGTTGGATATCATATAAATCAGTCTATTTTCTCTGCAGTTATTTTGTTTTTAACTGTGCACTGGTTCATATCTTAAAAAAAAATGTTACTCAATAGCCATTATATTTCTTTAATATTATTTTACTTTTTCCTCTTTGGTTTTTGCCATTGTTAGTGATATTTTTAGTATTATTATTTTTAATAGTTAGTAATATTATTCTTTACATAGTAATATTATTTTTATTACAGTCATATGTTCTTCATTTCTGTTTGATATCTTTTTTATATTGATAAGTTTTTCATTTTCTTCTTTGATAATATTGAATTGGGAAGATGTTTCGAAGGAGATATTTTTCGCTACGCTGGGGGCTGTTTTTCTCCTTGTGATGAAGAGATCGGTTGACCTTAGCGATAGGGGCAATTTGAACTACCGATCTTCAATCGGTTTTTTGGTTGACTCTTTTAACAACCGAGACAGCAAGGAATACACTGTCTGGTCAATTATCAAGCACTTTTATTTCTGTTTGTTCTTCCGAAGAGAGCCGCCGCACACACCATCTCCAGTATCATCGTGATGATATTGGGCTTTCAGAAAATTTTCTGAACAATATTTAGATAAGTTTGTTTTTCACAGTCATTACTGCTGATAATTTTCATCCTTTCCCTGTTGTATCCAATATAGTTTGTATAATTCCCATTGACGTGATCGGGATTCTCTAGTTAAGATGAAGGGTTTATTTGACGCATGCGCAGTAATTGGTGTATCATTAATGAGTGGGTGTCTTATATACACAGAGATAAGTATGCAGGTATGTATCGGGGTTTATAGGCTATGCTTCTATTTAGTGTTCAAGTCCTGGGTCATCGCTTTCGATTTAGAAGCTCTTCACAATTCTGGGGGAGGGGGGGGGGATTTTTCACCTCATTACGAAGAGATTGTTGGCCTTATTAAGCAGGGGCGATTAAAACTACCTTTCTTTGGTCATTCTTTTTTATTGATGTCGTAACAACCAAACCAGCAAGGAATAAATACCCTGTCGGATCATTTATCAAGCATTTATATGTCTGCTCCTTTTGCTAAAAGTGCCACCGAAATGTCATTAATGTTTTATATCACTGATTTACAGGACTATTAACGTTTTCTCACTTTTATTTTCACTGTTTTTGAATAATAGTTTTCTTCTTGGATCGTTTTTGGAAAAAAAATTTAATTTTAATAGAATTGGAGAATACTCATAGATTTTACCTATAGGTAATCTTATGGTAAATTTCATTCTTGGATTTTACTTGAGTAAATAATATATAAATTACTTATTCGTGTATTGTTACCCTTTTGTGACTGTTTGTTGAAGTTAATCGCTTAAAATTACCAAGATGTTTTTGAGTTTTTAACATTTTAGAATATAATATCATGGTTAAATTTTAATAAATTCATGAATTCCAGTTTAGGTAAGAAACAATTAGGATACAGAGTAGAGATTTTTAATCTGTGCTTCAGATACTAAGATAAACTTGGTGCCTTTTTAGAAGTAATGATTAGATATCACAATATAGAAAGATATCGCAGCGCTAATATAAATTTTTTCCCATTCCCTTTAGATTCTAAAAAGAAAAATCTTTGTAAGTAGAATTAGAATCGAATTCATGAACTTAAAACATAGGACCTAATAAATACTTCCAAGAATATTTTTCGAAATGTAACTTCATTTCCTAAATATTCTTGGATTAATATTTAACATTCTTCCATTGACAGTTTTAAATTTAGCAACATAATACTTGTAAATTTAAGTTAGTATATTGTAAAAAGGATTACAGATTTCTTTTCATTGCAATTCAATTTATTTTAGCACGTTTTTGTTTTTCAAGACAAAATAGCAATAAAAAGGTCTTTGATAGTTTATATTTCTCTTTTGTTTACCTGACGATTTAAAAAATATCAATTATTTCAATTTTAAATCCTGAAAAGTCTGTAAGGTTTGGAAGAACAAGTATGATAGAAGGGTTTTTGTGGTGAATAAATATTGAGAGCTCCTTAAAATAAGAATAATAAATTATGTAATAGAAAATGAACGGTGGGGAAGTACATGAATATGACTTTAGGGTACATTCACTGGAATCAACCCATAATTTTGAATGTTGCTTGATGAATTCGGGTATCGCCGACGGTTGAAATTCAATTCGGCAACAATAACATTTTGATTTGACAATCATTTGCTGCCAAATCAAAAACTGACCTATGAATCGGCATCGAATGAGTTTGAGCGCCATTTAACAGATGACAGCAAACAGTGATAACACCAACTTGCCTTAGCAACACCATCTATTTTTCTCTTTAAAAAAAAGGTATTTTTAAGCTATTCTTGTACATCTGATTGCAATGGGGAAATTTTGTTATTGAAATTCAGTATAGGAAAGAATTTAAAATTGCATTCATAATTCTAATGACTTCCTAGCTTTTAAGCGATTAAAAGTTAGTTAAAAATTTAATCTTTTCAAACAAGTATCTGAAAATGCTTAGATTTAATTCAGTTAAAATCGTAATACGCTTTAAAATCACTTAAAAAGGTATGCGTTTTCAATAAACTTTTATTTATTTTATAATTTGAAACATATGTTATTTGGCTTTTAATTTCGAAACTGGATTAACTTAAATAATAAAAAAAATATTAGTGATACAATTAATTAATGATACAATCAATTAAATAATTAGTGATACAATTAAGCAGTTACAATTTAAGCAAAGTGTGTAGTCGTTATATCGAAATAGATATAATTTATTTGAAGAATCTTCCCTTTTTTGCCAAAATTGAGTTACTAAATAAAATGTAATGCAAAGCATAAATAGAATGGCATAACATAAAAATTCGAACCTGTTTCCTATTTTGTCGATGTTTGCATAAGTGAGCAAAAAAAAGTAATACTTTTAATGGAAAAGCTCGTATCTTTTGTAATTAAAAAGATGTAATTTCACTGAATTAATGCGTCTCTCCTTGGATTAAATGAGATCACTTAAGCATAAAAGGGAATCAGGCGATACATTACCTTATTATTTTCATAAACAAGCCAATAGTGGTAACCCTTCTTCCTTAATAAGAATACCGAAACGCATGATTACAACACCTATTTGCATTACAATATCCGAAGTGGCGAACATATACGAACACGCCTTGAAAACTATTCTTTAGAGAAGAAATCATTGTTATTTTTTTAAATAAACGTTTCAAGAGATAGAGAGAAAAGAAGGATCATCGCTACATCCGTTTGAGAAAAGTCACGAGAGTTAACAGTCACGTGCAGCCAATAAAATTTTACTTCTGCTTTTAAAATGAAAGAGATGTAAGTATACATAAAAGAGAGAATACATACGGATGAGTTTTAAATGATTGTAGTCGTGAAGTCGTTAACGACTGTCGGACTTTTTTTGTGTGAATGCAGTTTAGAGTTTTGCTTTTCTACAATATACACACACGTGTTTGTTCTTTCAACCCTTTTCTCAAATATGTTTTCTGCGTTTCATCTCTCTCCTGCAGTGGGTTTATTATGAGGGCATAAACCTTTCGGCTTTTGTTCTGGTAGGATTGGAATTCTAGGGAAGGGTATTGTGTGTGAGATGATTATTACAATTCCACTCCTACTTGTTAAAGACCTGCTGAGATCCGCTTTGGAAGATTCGAATTTCTTCATATAGTTTAGGACTGCCTGGTGAAAGAATTTTTTTTTTCAAGTTTTTTTTTACCAGGGAAAGATTATTTTTTCCATGAACAATTAAAATTTAAATAATTTATTCCATTATTAACTATAAAGTAACTTATGATGGGTGTAACACGGCGTGAAACCTTAAACCTGTCCTGAGTAAGTCAATGCGGGGGAATTATGATTCCAAATATTTCGACTAGAGATATCATTTATATCTTTGGTCATCAGATATCCTGGTATCTCGGTATAGCCTTTGCTAGCCATAGAAAGGGGGAAACGTATCTATGCTACGTCCTTTAATTCCAAACTACTTGTATGTTATTTAATCCATTTTAAATATTTCGTATAGCAATCGCAATGAAAATTAAGCAAGTTTCTTTTGCAAACCGTCAATTTAATTATATAATAATGAAGAAAATAGTCTTAATAATGTTGAATTCCAAAATTCTCGTTTTCGTGCTAAACTCACACAAAACGTTCGAAGAATTAAAGCAATTATTTTATTTAATTAAATAAATTCCCTAGATTCTCAACTTTAGATGTAAAATAACTGTAAGCCTCAGTTTGAAACTTAATGGGGTAATTAAACAACAGAAGATGATACATTAAGCTACTTGCAATGGTAAAAATTATCTCGAGCCCATATTCAAAATTATGTCTTAATTAATCTATATTCTTATTAAGACATAATGATATTCTTCTTTAACAAGCAGTGCAATTCAGGAAGCAGTAAAAAGCGATTGATGTGTTTTGTATGAAAAGCAGTGCGTCCCTGCAGAACATCAATCTCTTTTTCAACTGCATTCAAATGACTAGTCCCATAGTTGTGGACGGTTTTCGCCGAATCGTGAGTTCGAGCCCTGATACCACCTCAGACCCGCCGTGTAACAGGACTGATGCACGTTAAATCTTGTCGAGGTCTCAGATCCTCTTGTTGGCGTGGTATGGAAGTTTCGAGAGAGAGGTGCATATTCGTCACACGACCGAAACTCAAAATTACGAGATCCGTTTGCAACATTCCTCGTGTTTCTTCTCAGTGCAATGTTGACAATCAATCGCATCGCATGACATTACCTGTATTCAAGAATCAAGACATTACCTGCATTCATTTTTACAAAATGAAATTTCAAAAAAATAAATAAATAAATAAAAGCATATCGCATAGCTTTGAGTTCCTTTTATTCCTCGACTTACGAACCATTCTACTCACGAAAATTTCGAGACTCGTACTGAAATCCTTTTCTTAGGGTGCGCATACACTTGAGACTGCAGGTGCTCACGAGCCACTCGTTGAAATGACGTCTTCCCTATCTAAACTGTGAATTCTCTTTGTGCTCATCTAAAAACCGTTAAGAGATGGAGACCCCGGAAATATACGCAATCTTTTGACGCGTTTACTTCCTCCAACTACTAGGCCCGCATGATATATGTATAAGCATTCCTCATCGATTTATCGGTCCATGAACAATTACTTAATGCGATTAACAATGCAATGAAATTTGTACAAATGCTCATATATTAAGAACCACCCTTCTTCGAGTAGGTACGGGCATCCCGATCCCGATGCACCTTATTGATCTTTTTCTTTCCGTGGAGTTTATTGTCTTTCGCACCCCAGGGGTACTCTATTGATCTCTACTTTTGAAAACCCCTTTTTGTTAACCAATTTTTATCTTTTTTTTTCAATTATTTCACACGTTTAGATCGCAACTTTAACTTATTTGGAGTAGCATGGCTTTATCTGACTCTTGCGCCATTAAAATGCTATTTCTCACTCACTCCGTCTTACTGTGACTCGGAATTACGAGTTCCGTCGCCAATACCACCCCTGATGCTCTAGTTTTTTTTGTGCCATTAATAAAAAAAAACAACTTTAAATCTAAGCCATATGCAAATAAACATATGGTTAGAATATTATTGGAAATATAAACACCTCTTATATTAATATTTTTACGTACTTAATTTTCTTCATTATCATTTATTTCAACTCTTTTTATTATTATCAAGTGAAACTAATTCGTGATCAGATATATTTTGAAAAGAGTTAATATTTGCACAATTTCTTTTTCATTGAAAACTTTATGATTCATGAATTGTTATCAAAGAAAAAGAAATTTGTTGTCGTTTGCATTTCTGCAAAATAAATGCGAAAATTACCAATGCATGAAATGAAATTTTAAATTAAGAAACTATTTATCATGTGAAAACAACCAATAATTGCGTACTTTTCTAAAAGCTTGATTTTTTTCTTATATTTTATAAATATTTAAAAATTCGCTCTTTATTGTATTACTATTCTTACAAAATAGGCACAAAAACTCCATTATCAATCCTTTATTCAACTGTTTCTAACTCACGTCATGTCAAATAAACGATAATAATTTTCCCCTTTTATAATCATTGACCTTGAAAATTAACACAGATTTTTTTCCCAAGAACCTGAAGCAATTTTTGCCGGATGTGTAACTTGTAGATTTGTTATATAAACAAAGTTGTAATTTTAAACGTTGAAAGCTATTACAAAGACAGCAAAAGATTGATTGCGTTTGCTGATTCATTAGACAAAAGGTACGCAACGCTATACAATATTTCGAATTAAATTTCGCGGAAGAAGCTTTTCGTATTCATAATCTTGAAAGTTCGGTCACAATATCATTTGTTTAAATATTGCGTTTCCGTTAGGTAATAATAAATGACCCTAAGTACAAAATCTGCTAAAATGTGTTTATCTTAAGAGATCAGAGATAATAGAAAATTTAAATAATTTAAATCTCTGCAGAATTTAAAGTGGATGAAAAAAATTTATCAAGAAAATTATATCTTTTAATTACATATATAAAGAAGTAATCTAACGTTCCGGCTTCGTAACGATTTATGAGAGCTATCGAAACTCAATAAAAGTTCTGTAAAGGAATAATCAATTAAGAAACTGGTTTTTTCCGGTTTTGCTTGAGTGGCCGAGGTGGCCTAGTGGTCATGGACTCGCGACTGACGATGTTTTCATTGAGTCGTGGGTTCGAGCCCTGATGCCACCAAAGATCCACCGTGTAGCGGAGCTGATGTACGTTACATCTGGTCGAGATCCCAATGGCGTAGTGTGGTCAGCTCAGTAGTCGTTCTCGTCACTTGACCGAGACTCAAAATTACGAGGTTCGTCACCAATAGCCCCCGTGTTACTTCCCATTTCAACATTAATAAGACAATAAAATCAAATCGATAAGGTTTGAATGAATACAAGGTAATTATTTGATTATGAATGGAGGATGAAAACGTTTCCGCGTCCTGAACCAAAGATAAACTGAAAGTTCTACTTACCTCAATTATCCCAAAAATGGGTCAGATGCAAATATTTTTGAAACAATTCCAATCTAAGTTATCCAATAACACAATAACCTTCCGACACTAATGTTATGATAAAAAAAATTTCTCCAAACTTCAAACACCACGTTGGAAATGAACACATCTAATCTCGTTATTTGAGCTATCCTATTATTTTTTTTTTATCTCTTTTTCCAATTTTTTCAGACATCTAGATCATAGGTATATCTTGTTTGGCGCAGCATAACCACACGCCTGCTCTTGCTCCATTGAACACCGCCCTCTCTCATTCTCTTCCTATTTATTATACTTCAGTGTTTTGTAAATGCTATCTCGCATAAATCATGGAAAATTTAAAAATTTGAATTCTCAAATCAAATGATGTCCGAGAGAAGCCCTTGAAGATAGTTGTGGGAAAATACGCATGAGAACCCTTCACAAATTTTTTTTTTATAAACGTTCTTTCGATGAATGATGATGTTTTTTTTTCGATGATATTTCTTTCCGATAATCCTTCATATTACACATTAATGTATTTATTGAAAGTGAATAAAAACGCTAAGCACAATGTTCAGAGTAAATTAAAAAATAAACTATCGGAAAAACAATTTTGAAAAACATTTCGTATCGCAAAGTGTGCAATAAAACTTATTTGTATGTTCATATCTATGTAGAAATAAATTTTATCATCCTTTTTTTTATCAATATAACATCAAAATACAATAATTGGTGAATTAAAAAAACATAAAACAATAACGAAAGAAAATTTTAAAAATGTATATGATGATCCTTACAATAAAGCACTTACCTTGATGTTTTAAGGATGACCTCGTTTTACCACCATTATTTTGATGAATGAAAATTGTGTTGCATTAATTCCGTCTCCATGGAGACGATCAAAGTTCTTATGTCTTAAAATTATATAAAGTATATTGTAATCATAATCGGAAGAAAACTAAGCATATTTTATAGCTTAAATCTAAAATGAAAGAAATTTCAAGAATCAGAGAAACAAACCAGGAATCACATAAACAATTTTCTTAAAGTCTTATATAAATAAATCTGTGTAATTCAAGGCAAAATAAAAGGAAACCCCATAACAATTTAATGAGAAGAATATAGTAGTAATTGTTAATGTATGCAAAACGACGGTTAGTTGCCAGCCAACCTTCAAAAGAACATGTCTTTTCTTGAGTAAACGCATCGTATATACGCTTTATGTTAACCTAGATAAATCCCATTTTAAATTCAGTGAATCTTTTATTTATCAAAGCTGAATATCTTTAATACAATGACTTGTATGGATCTGAATGTGGGAATGATGGACACACTCGCATAAAACATAATATTTTACATTAATTCTAAACTATAAGCGATGATATCAAGATTAGACTGAACACTATATATATATATATATAAATTACAATTAAAGCTATTTGTCAGGGAAATACAACAAAATCTTTTATACATATATACAAACATACATACAGACATATTTATATATATATCAAAATTATAAATTCGAGGAGTAGAAAAAACAAAATTTCAAAAAATTGGAAATTTTTTTAAAAAACTGAACAATCTACAAATTTTTGGAAAACACAAAATGGAGAGCAATATGTTTCATGTTGCAACAGTGTTTAGACTGTTAAGATGGATTATTCTACAAGTATAGACCTAACTATCCCCATCAACAAAATATATTATTAAAAAATGGGTATAACTCCAAAAAATATTTTCTAAAAAAATTTTGAAATTTTAAATTAAGAAATTATGTGTTTTAAAAACTTTAAAACTTTTTAAAAGTTTATTTAGAACAAAAAACAAACAAATATTACTGAATTAAAAGAAAAAAAATTAAAGGATAACCAAAAATCAAATAACAAGTATTATCAAAAGTTAAATTCTATTCAAAGAAAACATTAATATAATACAGGCAAAAACCATTTAAAAAAATTACAAACAATTTAAAAATCAAACAACATTAAAATCAATACAAAGTAAGAGTAAGGAAACAAATAAGACCAAAAAATAGAGATCATATTATTAATACTGTTCCACACATTGGGATGAAATAATGTGAGCTCTAATAAAGTGTATATGTATATATAAAATTTAATTATTAATTAGTCGAATAAATTAGAACCAAGTTAATGTTTTTAAAAGAAACTATTTTTGGCGATGGCTTCTTACTCTGCTAAATTAAGTAGTTATCATACAAAGAGCTTACTTCAGTATTCCTTTTGAATGAAAACTAGATGGAACTGGCTTTCGAGATAAATGTGAATCCGCAAGAGCCTAAGATTTAAGAAACTGATCGAAAAAAAAGGAAACATTCGAACAGGAACATCTCGAATGTCCGAACTGGTCATTGTCCGGTTCAGAAATTCCCATCTCGCTTAGGCCCATTCAGAATCTATTGAGCGTCTGGAATGCACTGTAATCCAGTCAGTCTTTCGAATGAAAAGACGTGAAAAAATTATTCCTTTTTCTCCCACGGTATTTGTTTGCGATCGACTCAGTTTTGAGAAGTGTTTCGGTTCTAAGTTTCTGAATGTGAGACCGACTGTCCATTCTGACTTTGAATGGGTAAAACTAGCTTTGCAAAATCCGTATTGAATCATTTTCGAAGCATTCAACTAGATTCTGAGTCTTTTGAGGATTTAAAGACAGGAATTATTCTGTACAACGGATGGCTATTCTTTCTTCAAAACGGCGAGATGCACCTTTAGGAAGATTTAACAAGTTTCTTTTTCCTTATCCAGGCGAAGTTTGAAATTCTGTCGGCTCATGCGAAACAACTTGGGAACTTTTGAATGGAAATATTGAGCAATTTTACTGTAGAACTAGATATAGTACTCAAAGTATTCTTTTCATAATAATCCTTTTCTTTCTTTTGTAATGCTGAATAGGAGAATTATGTTTAATACTTTTTCAGATTTAAAAAAAGTGCATCCAAAGCAGAACTCCATAAAATTTTCAGATAGAAATTTATTATATATTATATCCTGAATTATAAGCAATTTCTGTAAGATATTCAAAACTTACGATATAGAATGAAATATCTATGGAATTCTTTTTATTGTTTATTGGAATAGGCATGTTCATATTCTGGGAGCTATAGACAAAAAGAAAGTTCTGAATATCTACTTCAAACCAAACTAGTTTTTCTTATTTTAAATACTTTTTGATGAAATTATGATTTATGAGAGTGTCAATTATAAGAATAATTTTACTATTTTTGTACAGATTTTATATTTTCTGAATCTATTAATTTTGAACCGTAAAAAAGCATTTTAAAATAGCTAACTACTCGTCTTTGGAAAATTCTTTTAAAATAAGAGTAACATAAATATTTATATATGTAGGCATCGAATATTTATTCTACATTTTTTTTAAATCTTCCTCCACAACTTGAAATAGTAATTTAAAAAAAATGGTTAAGAATTTTTATTTATTTATTACATTTGATCCATTATTCTCTGAAATATCAAAGATACTTAACTTTTACTTTTGTATCAAAATTGGACAAGTTATTAAAGCTTTATCGATTCTTTACCATTTCCAATTTTCCATTCCTAATAAAACATTTGGCTGTTGGCAAAAATTGTTTCATACTTTTTCTTAAAAATATAACATATTAATCATTTTCGGTGAACATGTTACCATTTGACTAGAATTTAGTCCCCGACTGGTTCTGTTATATCACTACTTCCCCAGACATTTTAAGGGGGAAATATTAAAAAAAATTAACTTGATAATTGTATTTCTTGTTGAAGATAGTGAGATTATTTCACAAACATCATTCTACTGATGTTATCTTTTCAATGAAATATTTATATCAATTTGGTATAAAAGTCTTTCAATCTTTTCAATTTCATATCCACATGTCGAAGAAATTGAGCAGCATCACAGCAGCAACTTTCCATTTGGTACTGTAACGACAAAATCATTCCATTTTCCCCCATAATGGTCAGAAAATCGATTTAACATCCCGTCTTTCCTAAACTTCTTGGAGAGGTGGGGAATCGATGGTCTAATCCATCAGGGGAAAACCCTGAGCCCTGGGCAGTTGCAACCCTTTTTCCCACCTTAAGTCCTCCAAAGAGGACTTTCTCATTGTCCTTCCCAGTCTACCTCAAGTGGCAAGGCTGACTGTTCTGCTATTTATTAAATAATTGTCTGCTCCCATATTTACCGAGAACTTTTGCCTCTGTTTTGAGAGATCAGAGAGTAGAGAACTGCCGAAAGCAATTTGTTAATCCCATTGAGAGGTGGGGTTAGATAATCGATGATTAAGCCTGCGTGTTGTTTCGAGGATAACAGCTGAAAGGTGAACACGAAGCCGGAAGAGTTAATTATGTATTGCTGAGATCGGGAGTTGCTTGGATTTTAGCACAGGATGTATGATATGAATTTGGAAACGCCACCAAAAACCCATCACACGTTTGTCATAGTAGTGTCCTAATAAAAACCAACACTCCTTACAGTGTGAATAAATAAAACATTATTCACTTAAAGAACTATTTCAAGTGGAAACTTTTGAGGTCTTAAACTAACTTAAGGTATCCGTACACTTTTAAAACGTCATTTTTTGTCAAAATTTTCGATTTTCTAATTTTAATGTCAGTTTAAAGTTTAAACTTTTTTCTTTCTAATAGTGTTTGAATTTTGCTTATACCTTATTTAGAACTTAAGTTACAGGGATTTGAATTTTACTCGGTAACTAATTTTTAATTGCATTTGAAAGTTTGTTTTAAATTTTTCTCAAAATGAGATTACTCGACATATAACTATACTTATGGCAACATAGATATAAGAAAAATTTACGAACCAAATTAATTTAAACTTTGCAAGTATCTTCGTTATATAGTTTGTAAGAATCCCTACTACTTTCATGGTTGCAAAATTGATACATTTTTAGTAACAAAGGTGTAAAGCGTGTGTTGTTATAACTTTTTCTTGATTTTTCATCGTTATTTGACTCGAAACACTATAAAAATTGTAGTAATATGATTTTCATCATGAAACCAGTAGCATCCCCTAAAAATGTTATGAAGAATAAGATAAAATTTACAGAATAAAGATATTTTTGTTTACTTTTGACTTATGAGCATTATTCTGATTGTCAATTTTTGTACTATTTCACCACGTTTCCAATCAATTTTTTTAAATTAAAAGCAGATTATTAAATGTATTTTTCATAGTTTTAGGCTATATTTTAGCATTAAAAATATTTTAATAGGAGATATCAATGTATTTCAAAAACTTTTATCCAAAATTGTACGGATACCTTAAATAATTCCAGAGCTCGCAAAAAGTAGATACGCATATAAAATAGATTAATAACTAAAATAGTTCCATTTTTATTTATTTAACTACACGATACACACGAATCTCGGATTCAGATGTATAACAAAAGTAACAACTTAATGTAAGCAGAATAACGATTAACGGAAGGGGAACGGAAATAAGTATAATTTGAAGTTAAATTAATTCGCTAATTTCGAAGTTACTATATGTCTTAAAATCGATGTAATTTAAATTTATTCCGGGTACAAAAATGATTGGCAATTGCTTCATTATAGTAGGAACTGAAACTCTCAACTTCAATCTCTCATCTCGATGGCGTCCAAGAACTCCTTTATATATTAAACGAAAAATGTGATGAATTTCATATGTTCGCATTTGCATAAACAACAGGAATTGAACGTAGACTTATGGTATGACCACACATACACAATTGGTAGTTACCTAACTAATTCCAGATATATCGAAGATAGGAGATCAGAGTTGAACATTTCTAGAAACTAACACTATTTAATAATATTGAAAAATACTTAAATTAAAATTAATACAAATATATCAGCTGTCGACTTGACCAGAATTAACTGAAAGAAGGGGTAACTGGAGTCAGAAGTTAATGATCGCGTAGACGTTGAAGCTACACCTTATATACTTGTTGCAGAAAGATAAATTAACTTCTTCGCATTTGATTTTTCTCTCTTGATTGGTTCGTTCACGTGGACGCAATTAATGCCGACTCACGTTCTCGCAGGTAAGTGTGCAAGGATTGTAAGATGCCACAGACTTATTGGAAGACATTGAACCAATAAAACAGAATTAAGTCACAAAATGAGAAATTAAAGACAAAATTACTTTTTTCTAATTGTGATCGGAAATTATAACCCTGACCGTACAATATTGTGTTGAATTAGTTAGTTAAAATGGTCAGATCGAATTATTTTATAGTTAATGCAGGGAAGTGTACTAAATGATATTCACGATAACGTTGTTATTTTTGTAGATCAACTGTGAATTCGGAAACTTTCACCGTATTTGCGCATGCGTCAACTGAACCTTTGAAATACCCAAATAATGGTGATTGAAGTGGTTCAGAGAGGTTATTTGAATTCAAATACAACCAGGAACTTGTTGGTATGGCGTATTTTTCACTAATATTTTAGTACTGCTAGCCTTTTCAAATAATGGGAATCGTAAATTTATTCGAAAAATACAACAGATAAACATTCATTTTCACATCTTTTTTCTAATGTGTAAATAATTTCATACTTAACTTCTAAACTTTTTGTACTATTTCGTCCTTTTAAATAATTTTTATTTTAACTCATAATTTACTATCCTGGCTTTGAAAACTGTTATGAAAATTGAGCACGTAGAATTAGATGTATGGGATGTTTTAGTGTTTCTTTTTTACCGTTACGTAATGTGTGTGTGTGAAGCTCGTAGATAGTATGCAGACTTTGCACTGCAAAAAATTAGTAAAAACTTATACCATATTCATTAGAAAACTATCTCAATTGAATGGGGAGATCAAATGCATTATTTTTTTCTAAATTAGTATTTTTTTTTTTTTTTCATTGCGCTTGACAATTATAATAGAACAATTCATATACTTTTATATCTAAAAATTTTCTTCCATATATTGAAAATGAGGCCAATAATTAATTATCCTTTTTTTTAAAAAAAAATGTTTTATAATTTTAGCATTTTGAAAAATTTAATTTTGATGTATGTAAATAATAAGAAACAGGAAATTTTAAATGACTGTTAAAATAAAAGCAAATATTTAGTTTTTGATGAAAAATTATACATTTTTTTAAATTACAGTTTGGTAAACTCGATTAATTTAACAGAATATGAAACACTTATTTACCTATTGTTGAAAATATATTAGTATATAAATTTGTATTTTATTTTCATTTAGTAGCTACTATTTTTATTTCTCTCAATATATATTTAATTTAATAATTTATCGTTTGCTTTACTTTTAATATCTGAACAGAACCTAAAGTTTTATCGTTTGTTTTAATTTTAATATTTAATTTAATAATTTTATTTTCATTCATTCATCGTTTTCTCTCATACTTTTTACTATCAAAAAGTTGGCATTGCTTTTGTTCTTCAGAAGCTTGTATATTTTGAACTTAACGAACAAGAGAGCGATGAGAACATAAAGTGAGATTCTTTTAAATAATCCATTTAGAAATTTTAAATTAATCATGTAAAACAGGTTTGTTTTTACGGGTTATATCATTATATTTATAATGCTAGCAAAATAGCTTTTTAGAATTCAATATCTAGAAATATAGAATTTCAAAGTATGTGAATAACAAATATTTAGAACTTCTAATTATTTATAACATTCAAAACATTTTAAAAATAAACTTAAATAACTTCTAATTATTTATAGATTTTCTGTTAGAAAAATCTGAAAAATATTACGATTAACAATATTAAGACAAAAACTTTTTTAGAATTTGAAATTCTGTTGCTACAAGTTTGTATTTTATAATACGCAGATTTATAAAGTAAATTTAAAAATTTTCATTCGTTTAATAGATGAAAATTTTTGTAGTTTAATATAGCTTTTTTTATTCAATATGATTTGTTTATGATTTTATTGGAAAATGTTTATTTTTAAAAGAGATAAACATTTCTCGTTATGATTATGCATTTTTATAACTAGTTACCAGGAATTTACCTCTTTTTTCCCATTAAAAATTATTAATTTTAAGGAATAATCACAGAAAATATTTTAATCAAAAATAATTATTCATAATTTGAGCATGAGCATTCTTCTTTAAATAATACACGTTTCACCTAGTCTTTTTATGGTTAGTTTAAATGATTTATCTTCAAAAAGTTTCTCCTTTAGATACATGTAATAATATTTTGTAGGTATTATTTAGAGAAACGAAGAGATTTTTCAGACTGATAACATTTCAATCCGTTTAAAAGGCCGATATGAAAGCTATTGAATAGGCTCATGTAATTTAAATTTCCATAAACGGTATCACGAAACCGCACTACCTATACAACACATTGCCTATTTCTATCCCCCCCCATTTCGAACGATAGTTCACGAGATGCATGTTCTTTCTTTACTTCAATACGTGATTGCCGTTTTAACAATATTAATTAACTGCATGAATAATGCAATATCATATTATTGTTTTGCTAATGGAATAAATCAATACATTATTTATTGCAATTTAACCTCTATGTGTGAAAAACGTGATCTTATCTTATAATCATGATATCTTATTTAATGCTTACGAAACGGATTGTTTACTCGTAATAATGAAATAAACTGCAGGTATAAACTCCTAACATGAACATTCGTTACGTTTGTACAATCACATACAAATTCTTCAATTAAAATATCATAAATTATTTATTAGTATTTATTTTTATCAGCAACATTACAAAATTATTTAATTTGCCTTATGTATTTCGACTACAATACTGAATTTTAAAATGTCTTTTTTTATATTCAGGTATTAATACAAATGTTTTAAAATAAATCCTAGACTAAAATAAAATAACTCTTAGTTCTCTCATTAGTAAAAGAGGAAATTTTTCTTATTTTAAAAAAAAAATTAAATAACACTGAAAGAGAAAACGAATAATATAATCGAATTTTATCCATTACAAAAGTATTTTCTCAGTGAGAAAATGCCTATTTGTGAAAAATATATTTATACGTATGCAATAAAATGGATAAAAATCCCTTTCCATTCATTCATTTTCTGCTAAGAACTAAAAACTCTCACTCTCAAACACAACTGCGACATATACCCTTTTCAAAGAAGAAGAAGAAAAAAAAAAAATCTCTATGTATACATAAATACTCACTGTTATAATCTGTCTGAAGTATACAAGAAAAAAAAATCTTAGCGATGCCGTTACAGGTGTGCGTTAGCAACACTTTTATACGTACATAAAACGCGTGCAGAGAGTGAAGACGAGAATTTGAGATGGAACCTCAAACCCACCCTCTCCATAAACCTCTTTAACCACCCTGTTGATATCCATCACCCCCTCCTCCCCCTCCTCGTGCACCCCTTTCCTTTTGTGCCGAGCTCAGCACTCGAAATGAAACCATACGCATTTTTCTTTCTCGTTTTCTAGCAATGGATATCTGCATATATGCTCGTGTCTTATCCCCCCACCCTCCACCCCCAACCTTTTGTGCATGTGCCCCGCAGTTGTGCAGCAGTACCCCAATGTGAATGCAGAATAAGCATAATCGAAACGAGCGAAAGAAGCCCAAAGAAAAGAAAAGAGTCGCAGATACATAACATATATCTGTATATATCCATACACTGAGAGAGAGTTGGGTTTCTATCAAAAGTAAAAAACGCGGAAAAACCATTCCCCTACTCTCTAAAAGATTTGGAGGCAACAGTACCAGCCCTAATTTGGTGCCTTGTGCGCCTTGACTACTGCAAACAACATAATGCAGCTTCAGTGCCATGACAATAGCTGCAACTCTCTTGTTAGGAGAGCTAGGGGCCATTCAAAAGAATGCCTTTTTGAGAACTCCTAATGGAAAACTTCACAAAGAGCATTCTCCCTGTTGTATCGGGCTCAGCCCCTTTAGCCGGGAGAGTAGTGTGTGTGTGTATGTGCGTCTGACACAAAATATTCAATTTCTTACGTGGAAATGTTGTTCAGGGGAATGGGAAGGTAATATTAAAATGTTCTTGCTGTTGTTGTTGTCGACGTCGTTTGGAGGAAAATAATAGCGCTTTTGGATCAGTTACAGATATATTACCTTGTACATTCTTTATGGGAGAGCGTGTGGGCTCTGTGTTATTTATTTATTTATCTTTATTTTTTCTCCTTTTTAATCTTTTTCAAAAACTGAAACCCTTTCAATTTGTGTGGCCCCCACAAAAGGAGGGAGGGGGTTATGGAGAAGTTGTATTAAAATAGGGCTAATAATGTGACTATTATAAATGTGCTAAACTTGAAGTGGCGGCCATTTTGGATTTTGAAGATAGCTTTCGCTGAAAAAGTATCGTCGTAAAGAGATTTGGAATGGACTCAGAAATACTAGGATTTGATCTTTCCCCCTTCTTTTATAACTTTTAATTTGTTATTAAAATCAATTGTTGGTGATTGAATATAATGCGTATGAAACATTTATTGTTCATAAAATTTTTCATAAAATTCCATAATATTTTGGTTATCGATTTGAAACACATTAATTTTCAGGAATCAAACTATTAGGTAGAATTATAATAATATTGATTTCTTTATGTAAATGTAATTGTATTTAAAAAATTTTAAAGGATTTCTTTTTTTAAAAATATTTCAGAAAGAAGCTTAAATACATAATTAAAGACTGAGGCATAAGAATCTGCACTGAAGGTTAAAATAAGCGCATTTTTCACACGAATTATGATCATTGTCTAATGCGAAGCATTAAAAAACTTTATTGTGTTTTCATGTAAAACGCAAAAAAATTTCATAATGCTTGTTCTAAATAATTATCAATTAAAAAAAAAGGAATGTAAAAGACTTTTTATTATTGTGCTCATATTCATATCATAAGAAGTAAATCTGTTTCAGAAATAAATATCTTAACATTAACAAATCACACGTTTCATATCGATGCTGTAAAAGTTCTTTCACTGCAGAAGTAGAGACCGAGTAAAAAAAGAAAACATAACGTATCTTAACTCCGCGTACGATTATTACGAATGTTAGGTGGAATGAACACATTTTATATCCTGCATCATTATTTTTAATAATAGGTGATTATTTCTTAAATGTACCATCATCACTAAAAATATATAATAATATGTTGAAAAGCTACTATTCAATCGAATTTCATTACTTCTTTTTTAGGAAATCTTGACTTGTTATTTGTGAAAGTATTTTTAAATTTGTGTGTGTTTCCTATATTCGCATTGTAATAGAGAATTGAGTTTTTTTTTTCAAAAAATTTATTTTTTATTCTGTTTTAGATAATAATTAAACTTTTTTTTTAATTGAATTATATATTAAATTTAACGCTATATCTTTTTATACTTATTAGATTTTGAGGATTGATAAAAGAAAAACAATATTCTACTTGGAAAAATTTTGATCCCAGATTTTGAGAATCATAGTATTAATCCAAATAAAAGAAATTCCTTTTTGGATCATTTGAATTTCTATCTTTTTAATAATAATAATATGAAGAACAATGAATTCCATATGTTTCTGAAATATATGTAGAGAATATAGGAGGAAGAAGTCCTTACATTTTCCTTACATTAAAATGTAAATTTAATAGTGATGACAATAAATTATGTTATTCAAAATTTCTAATTTTAAGACTGACATCAATTAAAACCAAATATCTACGTAATAAATATTGCTGTCATTTTATATGATTTACTGAATTAAGAGTATTTCGCATAACAATTTGTCGGGGTAAAACGATGTTCTTTCGTTTATGTGTGCAAAATGATCTTTTAATTTAAAATGATTTTGAGGAAATAAAATTTAAACCTCATATCTATGGAAGGAGAAAATGGAAAAATAGTTGAAAATCATCGAAATGTTTGAAGTAATTTTGTGTCCTTGAAGTAAAGTATAACGTGATTTCGTTAACTTTTTCTTTCATTTGTATTCAGAAATCTTTTGTCATATAAGTCATCAGATATTGTATGTAATAAATGAAAAACATTATAAGTCTTTTAGGAAATTTATTTCCAAAAAAATGGTAAGATTGTACATTTTTGAAGTTCAAATTCATGTTTAATTTCCGTTATAATGATATAGAAATAAATAACTTCCCCAAAAATATACTGAAATATTACATAACATGTTACAAATAGGACTTATGTGTATAAATGACAAGTTTATAAGCAGATATTATATTATTACAGCAATATTTCTGTAAGAGCTCAAAATATAACTAAATTATTTTTGATATAAAATAATATAAAATTTTAATAGCTTAATCATTTTCAGAAAACCTTAAAATTCATTTCCGCTAGGCCTCTTTAAGCATCAATTTCATTCAAAATCATGTTTTGGCATCATCCACTAGAAACTCGTTTTGGTCATTTAATCTCCTACAGAAAAACTCCATCTCATAAATATTTTTTAATTGTGGGTTTTAATTTTTCTAATTGTGTGTTTTCTCAATCCAAAGAGAGCATTTATCTATTATCTCATTACATTGTAGTTTGTAATACATAATATAAATAATGTTAGGAAAGTTATTACTGATTATTATTAGGCGTCGATTTCTCTCTCTCGTTAAATTTAGGAAAAGGGTCCAAAGATGGACGCCGAGAGTGCTCGGTTTCGGGTTCCTCATCGCTAATAGCATACAATGGAACGTCGCCTTTCTTAGTCCGCTAAATGGAGATGGAAAAACGGCTGAGCGTCTTTTATCCTTCTCCCTTTTTAAGTCAGCGCGAGCGATAATGGGCGGATGCGAAGGAAAGGATAATGCACTTTATGCCCTATCTCTTTGTCTGCCATTGTTTTAAGTAAGAGTTTCCGCGGGCGGCCAATTATTTCGACGTTAATTCAAAATATTTGTTCCGCCGGGAAAAATGGAGCAGCGGCCTTTATTTTCTAATTGCGTATGCCAAATCCCTACGCTTGAAAAGTATAATTAGGAGAGGATTACGCTTCAATTTCTAATAAAGAAATAAACTTTTCGACCGCTTTGTCTTGCCTTTTCCGTGGTTGTCTTTGTCGACAGTCAATCGCTAGTGGTCTAAGTCGCGAAAGCGAAACGGCTTAATCCCGTGTGGAAAAACTAGGTTCTCGGAAATTCGGAATTTAGAAGAGACTCATCGCCCCGTATGGATACTTGCTAAATCCCACTTTTATATGAATTAATTACTTTATTGGTGTAAAACGATGGTGAAAACAAAACCGTTTAAGATTCAATTACTTTTGATTCTCAGAGATTTACTTTCAAAACCAATAGAATTTCGTTGTATTAAATTTATTTGAATTCAGTATTTGAATGGAACTAAGTGCTATATTGCATTATTTTAACTAGTAAGCTCTTCATCGGTTCATTGAATATAAGTGGAATTACATGCATACGCATCAGTTACCTTATCTTCGGTAATTAAAAAATATGTTGTGTAGAGTGAACTTTAAAAGAAAAAAACATAATTTCAATACTTATAATTGTTTTTCTAAGAAATATTTTGCTAAGCTTAAATTATTATCTATCTCGCTTTCTCATCACTAATATTGCGTTGAGCCCTTTTCCGGGGATGGCCGCGGTAGCCTAGTGGTCATGGTCGCGGCGGCACTTTTCGTCGAGTGATGGATTTGAACCTTGATGCCACTAAAGACCCTCGTGTAGCCGGAACAGATGCACGTTAAACCTATAGAGCCTTAAAGTCCTCCCGTTGGCTTGGTATGGAAGTTAGGAGAGGGAGATATTCCAGCTCAGTTGTCGTCCTCATCACTTTACCGAGATTCGTAAGTGCGAGGTTGATCGTTAGTAGCCCTCATGCTGCTTCTAATGCGAAGTTAATAAAACCAAACCCTTTTCAGATGAGTTTCTCGGAAGTTATAGATACTTTAGTGGCTATTTATTGCTTTTTGTAGTTTAATTTTTATTGAAAGTTAGAAAACCACTTTTTTATTATAAGATTGTCGTAAATTATATATATTTTTTTATAAAATAGCCTGGTTTTGAACCTGTCCCCTTTTCCCAGTTTTTGTACTTCGAAATCTCAAAGAACTAGACCGGAGTCTCATTTTTGAAAATGGTGTGACAGAATAAAAAAATTAAGCCAAAGTTTTGTTATACATATTGTACTAAAAGGGTATGAAGTAGAAAATAGGAGTTATTTCTTGATGCACAAGATATTTTTATTTGAAATTCACTTTGATAAAAGAAAAGGATCTAAAGTGACCATCATATCGTTTATGCTCGGACGATATACCACAATGTATTTGAATTTCACTCGTAAAAGTAACATTAAAATTGAAAAGTTATTTTTAGAAAGCTCTACTATACCATGAGATTATTCTTTCAAATCAACTTCTTCCATTTTTGATCATATATTTGACTGCTGATAAGTCGATACCAGTGCATAAAAACACCGAACTAGTCGATCTCAGTGCATAAAATTTTGTTCTACTCATGCTTTAGGTGATTTATAAATATAGAATTTCTGAAAATTTTATTCACTTTATTTGTATGTCTTGGTTTGATTAATATATTCACGTCTTCATTTTCTTATTTATTAAGTTAATCATCTGCGCTTTTAATATTCAAACTTTTAAATAAATACTAAATTTTTAATTGTATGCAAAGTGATTATTTTACTAATTTTTTTTTACAAAAAATTGTTAAAATGAGATTACTTTATGTTTATTCGTTCTCGGAAGCGCGTCATGAGTTTCATAAATATTAATATTTGAATTCACTTTTGAAATCAATATATTAACTTTTTATAGATCATTAATTCTGTAGTTGCATTTTCAAAAATATTTTTTCTACAAAAATTTCTTTAAGAAGTTCGTGCTGCTTTACGGTGTTATAAAATTATAGAATTAGCGGAAAATAATATTAATTATCAAAAAATTATTATATTTCTAATAGTTCATTCTCTTCTTATCTGAAATTTTTTTTAAAAAACTTCTAAGCCAATTTTAATTTTTTATTACAATAAATAATTCAAAAAAATATTATTATAAATTGGTGATTTAAAATTTATTTAGCAATCATGAAAAAGTAAAATTTCCTGTTTTGTTTCACATAAGTTTTAATTATAATCTCTCTCTCTCTCTCTCTCTCTCTCTCTCTCTATATATATATATATATATATATATATATATATATATATATATATATATAATGCATGTATGTAAAACTATATTTTTAATAGTACAAAATACACTGTTTCATTTGCTGATTGTTTGGTTTTTAGATTTAAATTTTGCGTTATTGAAAAAAAAGAGTTTTAATTTTTAATTGTTAATTTCACAAGGAAAGGATTTATTTTTATTCCTCTGCTACTGAATTTGGTCTATGGTATTTCAGTAAGCCAAAACATCTAAGCTAACCAGTATTTTAGTGATGATAAAAAAAATTATTTTTTTGTGAAGCAGAACAAAAAAGCGGTGAGCGGACGTAAAGTGGAAGTTCTGAAAGAGGGAAAGTTCTGAAAGATTATATATATATATATAGGAGACAGAGAGAGTATATATATATATATATATATATATATATATATATATATATATATATATATATATATATATATATATATGTAGTCAAAAAATCAAACTACGCACCATTCAAAACGATATAGTAACTGCCTTACCAGAGTGTTCAGATAATGTTCAAACTGGATAGTGAAGCCAAGTTCTTAAGTAAACGCAAAGGTCACATAAAATTGGAAATTTTCAAATGGTTCGCTGATGTCCATGAAATAAGCTTAGAAAAATTGACAATGTCAATTTTACTTTTTTTTAGTATGATCACAACTTCTGCGGATGGATCCATTAAAAAATATTTAAACAGTCATATGTGTTTTAACCATTCTTATTTCAATTAATTAATTTCATTTCAGTGAAAAGACTTATTTTTATTTCCTTTAAATCAGAACTGAATAATCAACCATTCGATTTGCTCTATTGTACAAAGGATTTCTCAGTCCTGTTATCTCCAGAACCAATCACATAAATTATCCCGCAAGATGTTATCATTTTATAAACCCAGTCTGTTCAACATTCACCTTTTCTTGCTGTGATGATCCCGATCTCGAATATCTATTCACTTCACTTCTTTCTTCTCACCACTCCATTCCTACTTTCCAACCAATGGTAAATACCAGACGTATCCCTTTTCAAACAATTCCGTGCAGATTTTCATATTTATGCGATTTTTTTTAGTGCCAACTGCACCGCCCTAAAAATCCTTTACTCGTTCCATACTTCTTTGTTCCATTTGATTCACGCTTGATTGTCGGAAGGCCATTTAAAGAAAAGTATAAAAGAGACAGCGATTAGTATTGTATTTAATAGAGCTAACAGGTTCTCAAAGGTGGAATAAAGCGTAAGGGGTTAAGAGGTCTAGATGAAGTTCTAAGTCAATGATATTCGTGTGAAAAGCAACCAATTAAGATGGCCCGGATCTTTTAGCTTAAACCTTTTCATCTCTTGATTCAAAGGATAAATTTACTTCAGTGGAAAGAGTTTCAATGTAACAACCGGCTACCTTCAACGTCGATTTCAATGATGTATTTTGATTTTTCAGATACCCTGAGGAAAGATAATTTAATATTTAATTAACTTATTGTAAGCGGATAAAACAGATCATCGCTTACTTCGGCAGTTGTTTTGGAAATGATGTTATTGTGCATTTGTTAAAAGTGGAATTATGTTGGTGGGGAAAAAAGATGTATTTTCAGTTTCTCCTGGTGAATTAGCAGATAATTGCTTTTGGACATTGGATATTGTATCAAATTTTACTTTACACGCCCCATTAAATCATTCTTCAATTTATTTTTATTATCATGCTAATTTTCTTAATCAGAAGAGGTTTTAAATTCTTACGAGCTTTAATTTCATGAAATAATTTCAGACTGTCTTCATTGTATGATTATATATATTTAAGGTTTTTTGAAGTATTTCCTTTTACTATACAATCACATAGAATCATTGTTATGTTTTAGCAAAAATTCTTTACACTGAAATGTATTTAAAGTATTCATATGGGACAATATCTCACGTCGAGAGATATAATTATTTTTGCTTTGGAGGTATTTTAACCTTAAATGCTTTATTAAATAACTGCACGCTATTTCATATGTTTTCATCAACATTAAATTTGTACACGTAGAAAATGCTTAGTTTAAAATTAAATTGATAATTTTAACATTATTTTTTGTCATAAATCTTATACAGATAATACAACTCTCTGTCGATTTATTGTAAATTGACCCTTATGAAGATACTATTTCACTAAATAAACATTCTGTTGAGCATGTATTTGATGATTTCAAACAAAAATGTCTTACAAAGTTTCTTAGCTAATATATCTTACATTTTTAAGAAATAATGTTAAAAAATAAGTAATAGATAGTAAAAATTGAGCTTGTGTTTTGTGGAAAACCATTCTGACATTGCACTACTTTTTTACATTTTAACTTTGCTTGTTTTCGAATGCGAAAAAACTATTGTACATTAAGAAACTTTAATTTTATGTGCTAATGTATTATATAGAATAATTTAGATTTAAATTTACTATCTGAATATTATTTTAGTTTTGACTAAAATGAACCAAAACTATTCATTATTTGAGAAATTTCAATTAATACTTTTTTAATATGTTTATTCAGCAAAATTTCAACAGTCGAATCTTGTAGAAATATTTCAAATATGCTCATTAAGTCACGTGTTTGTTACTTTTGAAATAATTTCAAAAACTTTGAAATATATTACATCTGTTGATAAAATATGTAAAAAAAAAATGACTTTCTTGCTAATTTTATATGGAAGATTTGAGAGATTAAAGTAATGTAATGAATAATGAGGAAGTTCTGAAGAAAAGTGAAGAAAAAAGAATTCCTTTCCGAAATAATCATCCTGAATTATGCCAGATATTAATTTTAAAAATATGTATCGGTAATACAAACATTTAGGTTTTTGTAAAATTAAGAAAGATAACTCTTTAATCAACCCTTTTACGAAGCAAAAGAATTTCATCGCAATAAAATGTCGAAGTGCAGATTGTTTCTGAGAATAAGTGTTAGGAAACAGTAAACATTTTGTTTCAGTAAAATCCCGCCATAACATCACAAAATTCGGCCCATACAGCAAAAAACATCTTCAAATACACAAGTGATGCTGACAACATATGTTCTCATAAAGAAAGAAAAAAAACGCTATCATCTGTTTTCACCCATCGTTCAATAGCCCTCAACTCTATACATCTTAGAACAACCTTAAAGATTATAGGACTGCGCGGATGATGGAGGCAAGCCGGGATAGAAAAATTCGGATTTGGAAATATCCCTCGTGTGTAACATCAGTTCGGATCAACGTTGTCTTTTATTGCTGAAAAATTAATTCACTGGTAGAACTGATTAATAAACTCTTGAACAAATAAGGATGATAAAAATTAAGTAAACGATGTGCAGGTTATGAACGCTTGCAGAGTGATTTGTGTTGCCTTATTAATCCAATAAAATTGTTTGAATTCGTATGGATGAATCACTTCTATGAAAAAGGAACTTATCATGTGAAGATATTTTTCGAAATACGAAAGCTATCATATCGTAAAGAATAATTTATGTTAAATATTCAGACGTAAAATATTTTATGAACAAAAAAGTTTAAGTGCTCTTTTTCTATATTTTTTATAAGTCTTCTTATATGTATAATTTAAAAATAGATATTTGTATTTTAGATTTTACAGTTTTCTACCAAATGTTTTCATATATACATTTTTTAGAGTTTTTGGTAAAGTAAATAAAATATTAGTAATATGTTCCATAATGTGTTTGTATTTTTTTCAAATAGTAAAACTTTATAATAATAATATATATATATATATATATATATATATGGTGGATTACCAGCTAATTATTAAGACGAATTAAATTTTATTTTTCCCATTGACACTAAAACCAAGTTCTGATACTCATTATGATGTCTACCCACGAAGATCAAGAGTCAAGGATAAGCCTGCGAAGGCAATCACCTATCCAGAACAAAACGGGCAAGAGACACTCTGTTTTCCTCTCTTGCCGCCATTCCACTTCTCTTCTCCTTCGCTACCACCGCATCGGAAGTAACTTCAAACGCCGCGATAGTTCAGCGCACAGCGCCAACTGCGTGGGTTAAATGAGAGGCAGCATCATCTCTTTATTAGACGAGACTGGTCGGCTTATTTTCATACTCGCAATAGTGTAAATCTTTCATTCCTTCATCATCTCTAATAGATACTAAGTGCGAAGCTTAATAACCGAGAGGGACGTGCTGTCGCACTGCACCCATTTTGCAGGCAGTATCATATTAGGTGGCATAAAACATGTATCATGCAGAACCCTGTAATATCACCTGTATCCGCCCTGTAAAGCAATCCACTCTGTCTTATATGGTGCATAAGACCCATATACCCATTATAATGCACCTAACATAATAGCCTTGTATTACGCTTATACACTAATACTGAGCACTTATTTAGCAGAGAGTACTATAACATATATGAATCATATTGTACATACAGTATGTATAGTATACTAGTATATACTATATGATATGATGTATGTATTATAATAAGGCTATACATACATACATGTAGCATAAACTACATTATAAGTATACATAGTATAGTCTCTATATTAATCATATATAATATGTATGTTAATAACTACTGCTCAGTGTATAAAATAGTATATATAGTACATAACAGATGTATGGAATGTAAAATGTAGCCATAGCTAATATATGGTATATGGTATACTATATGTCCTACATACTGTAATAGCCATTATAATTGCAATATAGCTATATAGACATATTCAGCTATTGCTAGTTATATATCATAAGAAATATATATATATGTATGCCATTATATTATATATATAACATATGTATCGATACTATACATATATATACATACATATTATAACTATAGCATCATACATAATAGTACTAACTAAGCTCTCTACATAGTCATATCCATCAAGACAATACATCATTTACTATTTATGTTTATTAATACATACATAAAGTATACATAATAATACAAAATTCTTATGCAAATTCCTAACATCATCGTACATTATATTAAAAAAAACAGACAAAACGAACTTTCGGACAAGACCTTTTCAGAATCGGTTACAATATCTAGATCTGAAATAACAACTTTTAACCCGTGTTTCAGGAATCTATATTAGCATCCCTCATTTTATAATAAACGGGTTCCTCAACCACTCTTGAAAGAAACAGGACTGATTATATAAACACAAGTAATATTACTTATATATAAAATTCTATAATTTAGAATACGATTCAGACCAAATCTTCGCCTTCTAACAAAAAAAAGAATTAATTTCGATTTTTTGAGTATTTAGCTTAAAATATATCGGGTATAGGGCATTAAGACGCTTAAATTTTGATCCTAGGTGTAAGCTAGCTCTTTTCGAACCTCCCAAAACACTTCAGTGTTGCATATGAATGACCCGTATATCATATAAGTATTGTTTCTTTGTCATACTTTGTTCTTTATCATATGATATGTTTGACTATAAAAAATATTTCATTGTTTTTGTCTTGACTTTTTAGCTACCTTGCTGCGAAATCAGACATACAACTGCATGAGTACTTTTTTTTTTAAATATAGACTAACTAAGACAGACCTGATAATTTGCATTGATCTAATTCCATAAGCTGACTTCACTTCAGTAAAGACCTTTACGAATTAAAAAAGACATAAACAAGTAGACATTGTGAAAGTGGATGCTTGTTAAAGATTCGACTTATAGAAAGAAATGATTTATCGTCCAGACACCTCGGCGCTTTGAACGCATGTCCATTATGACTTATACTCTACATTTTGCTATTAGCAAACAATGGTGGAAATAATGGATCACGTTATAGAAAAGAGACAGAGAAGGCATGATCTGGAATTGGCCAGTGAATTTTTTTCATCCTGCGGAGGATCTGCCGAACTATGGATTTTAATGAAAAAATAAATGGACCCGATTCAGGGGGTGCCTATTGTTTTGTTCGGATGGCGCATTGTATGTAGGTCAGTAGGCTGGATATGCATATTAGAACCAACTATTTTTAATGCTTTAACTCTTTATTTTGGAGCGGCAGTTTAGTTTAGTTCCTCCTTTCAAGTATTTTTTTTATACAAGATTATTTCACACACACATTATTTTAGGAATAATTTCATGGTGAATGGATGAACCGTAAATGAAAATTTATAGCATAATAGGTCATTTTAATATTTATTAACAAATATGATTTTGATACGATTACAAGATGTTATATACTTAACATGTTTCTAAAATCACTACAAATTTCATATCTTATCTTAAGTGCATGTCTTATGATGCTAAACTCTCATGTGCATCTATAAGTTCCTAATATTGTTGCTCTTTTCATATAACTTTAAAATTTGATTACTTCTTCACGATTCCCATATTGCATATATTCGCAGATTTTTAATATGTTCTTATCCATTTCATATAACTATGAAAAATTAGGATTATTTCTGCTGACGATCTTACATTGTTCTACTTTACTGTATTCATTGATGACCAGATATTTATTAATTGTTTGTTGATCAAAAGTCTGAATATAATTTTTTACAAGTTCTGGAATTCGGTGGCACAGATACGGCATTTTGACCTATATTCACTTTATAGTGAGGATCCATTTAAGATAGCCATGAAATGTCGAGCATTATAGATTTTATCTCAAAAATTCATTCCTGACGTTTTATGGAAATATGAGCATCACGGTATATCATACCCGCAAATCTTTTGTACAGTTATTTATTGAATTTGCAGAAAGAGACAACAGGAATCTCTACTGACTTTAGTAGCAATTCAGTGGATCATGCCATGGCAAGTATGGTGAGTGTTGTTTTCGTCGAGTCTGAGGTTTGAGCTCTTGTACTACTATTCAAACCTACCGTGCAGCGGGGCCTAGAGCATCATTAAATTGATAGTCCAAATTCTCCGTGGTAAGATGAGAAGTTTGGAAAAGGAGGTCCCAGTTTGGGAGTCTTCCTCATTTTTTAACCGATGATCAAAAGTACGAATTCATTCACCAATATGTCCTCCTGATGCTGCTCAAGCATTTTTTCTTTAGATTTCGAAAATTAATATGGCAGATCTGAAACTGAGGAGAAAGAGAGAGAACATAAAACAATAATATAGTACATATACATGTGACGGCTTCCTGCACGTCGTTTTTTGACGTCATTTTGATCTGGTAGATCTGTAGAGATTTAGAAAAGAGTAAACCGATTTTTCTCCATCTACATAATTTTAAATCTTGTAAATGTTAGCTTGAAATAATGAATAGTTCTTTGACTCGCAAAAAAAAAAGTAATTATTACGAAAAACTGTTTGTCAATGATTACGAGGATTTGTCCTATAAGTATTGTGCAAAACGTTATTATTATGTGTTGTTCTATAAATCAGGCTCCAATCGGTCTACTGTTGTAATGATTGAAGATGTTTCGTTTGCATTAAAATAAGTATTATTAAAAATCTCAACATTTGAAGTTTCTTTTACGTGGAGTGTGGTCCGCTTCGTGTGTGGCTAAATAATCTGAATGGAACAGTTTTGGCAGCTAAAGAAAGGTTATAATGTAACATGCTCCTCGAACGACAGAAGAAGTTGCATGCATTCCGCACAACTCTGAAAGTGAAATTATGGGAATTGATGGTTTTGATCCACACACCTTCCCTATACAAACATCTTTGAAATATATAAATTAAATATGTTTCCACAAATTCATTTACTTGTGTGTTTCACGTCGATATAATATAACGCATATATTCGTTGTTTATATTTAGACTCTTTGCTCTAGTCTTAGCATACGTGGAATATAGTTGAAACATAATTTTTTAATGAATAAAGGATGCATCATAATTCCACATCACTTGGGGCCATTCTTTTAAAAATTTTCATTCTACTTTCTGGTCAGTTAAATACCTGTGGTAATTTCATTCAGAAAATTTGGAAATTAAGTGATTTCGAGCTAAGAACCATATTCATAGGTACAACAATAGGTATTAATGTAGAATATTGATGTTTCATCAAATATTTTTTTTACATTTAATTAATTTATATACCAAAACTTGTATTTGCTAACATACTTCACGTCACAAATTTTTTTGTTTTCATACATCTTATCAGCGAGTCAATTTTTTTAAGGTATTATAGATTTTTTCTATTTTATTTAATTTTTTGCATTCGGTATGAGAATTATTTGCATTTATTTCCTTATTAAATGACCGATACATTTTATGAACAAGTCGTTTTTTAAATTTAATTGTAGCGCGTTATGAAATTTAAGAAATGATTTACGGTAAAACTTTTTACGCGTTGAAATACTTCTTCTTCACATATTGCTTTTACTCTTATCTTTTCCTACCGATACGCAATATCTGTTTGTAACCTATATCACTTTTCCGATACCTCATTGGTTTTAATTTTTAAAAGAATTAATACTTTTTGTAATCCATTCTTTCTGTTGACCTTGTTCTAAAAAAAAAACTGCATGTTTTCTCTAAAAGCTTTTCAATAATTGTCGACAAACAGATTTTATTATTTTTTTCACCAAGGTAATAACTTTAACCACGTGATAGGTTTTAAATCACATTTTTTTCAAAATAATTTCAAATTCAGTACATAATTGTACCTCAGTGTCCCTCTAGAGAAATGAGGTCTCTCTCTGATAACAGGTCTTAAATCAGTTATATTTTTCAAAATTATTTTCATCCAAGCGGGTAACTAAAAAGGTGTACAGTTAAACGAAAAATTCAACCTTTGACTTATAATTTCGGTAACGATCGCGTGAAAAATGTAATAGGTATCTTTTATCTGACTGTATAAAGAGAAACGTGGGTGTTATTTCTCAATAGGATACAATAGATTATTACGTGTTTGTAGAACTATCTACCATCAATAATATGTTTCCAAATAACACATCATCAATAACTCCAGACTAACCGAGAGATGGCGTCGTAGTAAACCAGTAACCAGGTCCTTTCTAAGATACTCTTTGGAAACATATCAAAATTTTAAGTCAGTCGACCAGGAAAAGCGTTTGGCTGAAGTGAAAGACGTTTTTCTCGGCGGTGCCGCGATTGCTTGATGGAACAAAACAGCAACGAGTCGGATGATTCAGAAAGCTGTTTATCGCGCCATCTCGCAACAAAAAGATTTCTTGCGAAAAAAAAAAATTGGGGGAAAGATTTGGGAAAGCGTTGGAACGATTGTATCACCTCTAAGGAGTGATTAACAAAGAGTGGTTGATGAATAAAAAAAAAATTGCAAAGAAAAAATGTTGTTTTCTAATGTTAGACTCGGGTTATTGATCGAGTGTTAATACGGCTAATTTTGATACCTATAATGCTTATCTTACAACCTTTTTGACACATCTGATGATTTAAATTTAATACTTTAATATACCTTAAAATAAATTACATTAAATAAAAAGATAATCCTGGAATTAATGTAGGAATATGAGGTCAGAAAGTGATTGTAGAATATAATCTCAAAAAATCAGGCTGTAATATAGTATATTAAAAAAGTAAATAGAATATATGAACCCATATTTTGTGTATGACAAGAATCTCAGGAGGAATATATTCTGAGATAATAAGATTTTCGAACCTATTACTGAAAGTAATTGAACATTTGGAACCTATTACCAAACGAACTAATAGTGGAACCATGTACTTAAAAGTAGCGTTAGGCACCTCATTACTGCAGTGCTGTTAATAAAAATACAGCCTGAAATTACCAATCTAAATTTTATTAAATAATATGAAATTCCTCATTCATACCTAGTAAACTTGTTTCTGTGAAAAAAATATGATTGTGAAAATTAGGTTTTAATTTTTCAGATGTCTGAGATATTTTGAATTGAGATAAGATAGTTTTGTGTTTTTTCCCGCATTATCATAGGTTATAACGCTCAGCTGCTCCGCTGATATAATATCTTTGTAACTATGTATTTACATACCAGGCTCTCATTGTGTCGTAAGGAACATTCGGTTGCTTTCGCGTCATCGCAAAAGCCAAAACGCGTGGGTAAGTTCAAGTGAAGATCGGGCACTCTCAGATCCAGTAGCACCATACGAATGACTACTCCTGTCATTCGACAAACGCTTTCGCACGCTCACTGCTGGCGGAAATTTCCGTAGGAAATACCAAACCCATCATTGTTCGAGAACCGGACGCAAAGGTCGCATTTCGCTGCCGCTAGTTGTACCTGGCCTTTCCCGCGCCGTGGATTTCTTTGTCGTTTCCATGCATGCGCGGTCGTCCCTTGCAGCACTTATGCAAATTAGGGTGACAGCGTTTTATAATTGGGACGAGTGAATTTGACATTCATGTTTATAGCAGCAGAAGACTTTCAAACTGTACATTTTCATTATCTTCACTAATGATTCCCTACTGTAAATTAGTTTGGCGATTTAGTGGTCAAGATATTGTCTAACATACATATTCTAAATTATAAATCAACACCATATCTATTATACTGTTTTAGTTTCTTGATAAAACCAATTGGCAGATTTCTTCATTAAATACTGTGTCCATTAAAGCTTCGTTCCATTCCCTAGAATAGGTCTTCTGGATATGCAAGTCTCGATTCCAGAAATTTGGAGAATAAATGTAACCCTCATCTTGTTACATATAATGTCCTTCAGTAGTCCGTATGGCGATGGGCAGATATTCATAGAGAGGATAGGTTGTACCGGTTCTTTTCTCTTCGGATCATTTTTTCATTTAATTAAATTAAATAATTATTTGATTGAATTAATGCATTAATTTGAAAATGGCCTAATAAATAAAAAGTATTTGATTATTCTCTATTGCATTAACATTGGTAATCCTTCAAAATTTTTCCTCTTAGAAACTTTCTCTCACAATCTTGATGTCAGTTCAATAAAGAATTCTATCGAATCTTTCCCTTTCTGTTTTTAAAATGTGTATAGTTAAGTAAAACCGAAGTCTTTCTGAATTTTTTTTTTATTAGCAAATAGTGGAAGTAACCTTAGATTGGAGTATTCTGCAGTTTTCAAATATTGTCGCATTGTGAATCATGCGTCGTTTTTTCTTAGTAAACTTTAGCATTGTTTATCAATTAATAACATGCATTAGCAGTTCAACACGTCTGTAAAACTTAATAAATAGAACTCGAGTAATATTGTTGCACAAATTACTTTTTACTGTTTAGCTCAAATTATGTCCATATTTGAGTAAGTCTAATATTGCGAATTAATTTGCACTTTGCAACAATATTGATGCCATTGTCCTTGCACAAATAATTTAACATATACAAATTTTTATTATATATATATAGTATATATACAGTATATATATATATATGTGCTGTATAGTCCATATATATATCATATATATATAGTCATATGTATGTATATATATGAATAGAACAGTATATAGTATATATATATATATATAACATATATATATATCTCTATATAATCAACAATATATGAAAATAGTATATAATATATCAGATGAATTAATAATAATACATATACTTAATATATTAAACTCATTAAAAAACATTTTTCTAATTTGTTTTAATCCCCAAATAAAGATGCTGATGTGATTCTTTCGTTTAGTATTTGCTAAGGTTTCTTTTTTTTGTTGAATAATAAAATCACCAGCTTTATGATATCACATTTAAAAAAAATAGTAATTAATATAAACCACATCATCCCATGTACAAAGAACGATTGAGACATAAAAATCTACCCTTTATTTATTTTCATTACCATTTATTTCAGTCAGTAAAAAAAAAATTACCATAAGTTTTATCACTTGTCAGAAATGTATGTTACGTTAAAAAAAAAATTTTCTCTCGATAACTCAATCTTGTATTATTGCAACTAAGCAATCGAAAAGCAATTCTCTTTATATGTTATGTTTTTCTACCTATAAGCACTTTGATTAAATCTTTTTAGAGAGGACATATTCTCTCGAAACTTAAATAGTAAATATTCTTTTTATTCATTTCTGATCTGAAATCAAATAAGCTTAGAACAGTATTTCTTTATTTGTTCATGCTGTATTCTTAAGCCGAACTATCAAATTACAACCTAGTGCTGAGTTTAGCATAGTAACTTCAAACTAAATCATGTGTTAAGCTTTACTATATTTATTTTAGTGTTTGTACCAGAAACCTTTTTTTTAGTAGTCAAGACATTAATTTGTTATTAAAACGGAAAAATTTCTTAATTATTTTTAAGATTCAGTGTGTGTGATTGATGGCGGATTGTGAAAATGAATGATTTAAAGTATTATTTAGAGGCACGAGCTATTTACTTGTGGTGTTCCTGTTCCCGCAAGATAGCGCACGAAGACTATTTACCAGCTAATTTTAATGAATGCACGAGTCGGAAAAGATTCCAGACTTGAAGATAAATTGATATCTCAAAAGACGACCGATACGGAATCCTTCTGGAAATGATACTTGCAATAGAAATGCAGACCATTTGTACTATTTTAATATCTTTTAAAAAGCATTGAGAAGCGGACCTACTGTTCTATAATACATACTAAATATACAGTTTAAAAGTAAAACGAAAATAGAGGCAAGTCATGCTATAAATTAAATCTGAATAAAATTACTGTGCAGAAAAAGAAGTTGATCGTAATTATTTCTCACCTTAAACATTAAATTATGGTAGTGAAACATATTTCGAAAATTTATTTAAAATCTATGTTTCTTCATATGAATATTTGAAATGAAGTGGAAGAGTTTAATTCTTATAAACTTAAAATGGGTATCGATCTTTTGTTCTGACATCAAAATTTTGTCTCAAAATAAATATATATGATCCCAAGTAGTAAATAAAAAAAATCGATCACTTTTTAGTTCAATTATGGCTATCTTTAATCAGTGTTTTATGGTCAACGTATACATGCTGTTTTTCATTTTCGTAGATGTGTGAGAACATATGCAAGATACTTAGAAACTATTTGATTTCTGCATCATGAATCAACAGTCGCAACGCTCATGTTTCTTTCTTTATTGTCAATTAAGAAACAATTAAATATACGATATCACGCCCATCTGAACACATGCATTGTACTTTTCCCGCATACTTTGAAGGTCACGCAATTTTTTATAACATGGATAGTCCTACTATTGCATTTCATAATATCTCTGAAATATCTTAAGACATTACACTGAACAATTATCTGATGATAGCTCATTAGAACTTAAAAAGCGTTTTCCGTCTGCAAATAATGATTACATAGGCTTCGTGAAAAACTTTTAGTGCACTCCATTACAAATTATATCTTTGATTTAATCCAGTTTGAAATTTATTTAACAGCTGTACTGATGGATGAATTCCAATTTTAAGAAGTTAATCGACCTTTAATCGGAGTGAAAGTGTTTAGTTCCTGAACCAGTGTTTAAATGACGACAAAAAAACCTTGTTCAAGTAACTCTTTGCATAAATTCATAGAGAAGCTCTAAGAACCCAACTTTTAAGATACAGCAGAAGGACCACTACTCGACGTGTATATATGTGGTGATTGCACTAGTAACGTCACACTGGAAGGTACACATAGCTAAGTTGATATTGACTTTGAAACTCGTAATTTGAGCTGTAATCAATTTATGAGGACAACACTAAGGCGCCCCAATCTTAACTACCTACACCTCTGCAATGGGCTCAACACCCAGACAGATTTAATATGCCAACCCGATTATGCAATGACCTTTGAAGAATCAAGGCGACCTGGTATGTCGAGTGGTCCATAGTCCGATTTATGGTTTGTGTTGTTTCCCACCAGTCGAGGAACACAGGTTCGTAGCTGAAGAGTTTATTTGAGCTCTAGCCCGAATTGAGGCCCTTAATCTCTCAATCTTGAGTTAGAACCTGATTTTACTATTTCCAATACCCTTTTATGTATAGATGGAGTATTGCAAATGAAATTAAAGTTGATAAATAATAAATAAAGCATTTTAATATAATTATTTATGTGGAATTAAAAATGAGTTAAAGCTAAATTAGAAATCTCTAAGGATGGAAGTCTAGGTGAGCAGCTGAGCAGGGTGGGGGTTGACTTAGGGGTGCTAGCGCTTGTCCAATCAGGAGTTTCTACCGTATTCACTGAGTTTCACTATGATGATCAGGAAAGATTCCTTCTAGCCTCTAAGAGGCAAGAGCTCTCCTATTGGTTGCTGAGTTATTGAGTAAAGAGGTGCAGTTTTTAGGTTAAGCCTGTGCATGTTCAGTAGCTACTGGTATAGTTAAATTTCTGAAATGCCTGCGAGGATCACACTGAGGGGCTGATCCACACACTGTGGAGGTTCGAACTCACATATTGTGGTTAGTGTGGAAGCTTAGGAGAGAAGCCAGCTCGCTATCTTCCTTGTCCTTCTTAGTTTCGGAATGTATGAGGTCTGATGCCAGCTATGCCTCATATTGCTTCTGAAATGTGATATTAATAAGAATCATTAATTTGATGGAAGCGCGAGACTCGCGTGCTTATAATGTAAAGAGTCCGTATTTCTACCAACTAGATTACCGCGTCTCTATCTTGCAGACCTGAGACTTGATTTCAACATTTCTGCGGAATCCATTATCTTTACCCTTTGTATATTGCAGATAAAACATCTGCGCGCATTTTATAATTAAATAATGTAATTGAAGTTGACAAGTCAAATAATATTATTTTCTTGACGATTTAAATCAATCAAAAAAATATATTGAAATAAAAGAAAGTATTTCTATGCACTAAAAGATCCTGAGCTCTTTATATTTGCTCACGTCGATGAAAACTGAAATCTAAAAAAAAAAAAAAAAAAATATTAGACCTCAGCACGAAAAAGTACGTCAAAATATTTTTTTTTTTTTGTGAGAAAGATGAAGTGGAAGAAAACCGAACTTCATTTGTACTTAAAGTAATGATAAAGACTTGTGTAGTAAATATTAATACTACAGTAATACAATGTTAAAAGCTGCAATTCACCTATGTATGAGCTATAATATTTTGTTTTGATATTGCTCTCGTTGGTCCAGAAAGCTATTGTAAGTACTCGTACATAATAGCTTCATCCTGGATCACTGTTCTAGCAAAAATTCCTGACGTAAATACCAATTAATAGGATTTAGAAGAGCGACAGACATTATTTTATTATTTCTATACATTTGAATCTGATAAAGGCATAATGGTGTGATGTTCGTTGTATATAAAGTTAGATTGGAGTAGAAGCTGGTCTCTCGGTAATTTATTTCTTACAGCAATTTATTAGTGTTCTATGGCCCTTATATCTTGCCATGATAGTTAGTAGTACTAAATTAAGAATGACTGAGGGCTAGTATTAGAAAGGTCAATGAAAGATGATTATGTAATCATTCTGTTTAAATAACATATAGGATGATAAGAACTCATTATCTTTGGGTAATCAGTTGAAGGTTTAAAGATACAAATAGTTTATATTTATACTTGAAAGAAATTCATGATCTAAAATTTTTATCATTTTATTTTAAATTTATTTAAGGGTTTCAATAATTGAGTTTGCTACTTTAAACTTGATAATTATTTTAACAAGCATCATGAATGTAAGTGGACTGAAGTGATTTTACTGAAATATTGTCCATTTATCGTTTTTCCCTTTTTCTTGAGAGAGTCCATAAATGCACAAAGCTATCCTCAGAATAACCTTTTTCGGTTGATAGACTCATGCTTCTGGGGAGCAGACTCATTGTAGGCTAACAGTTGTTTTTTGATTGCTGCTTGTGCTCTCTGATTAAGATAAATTCTGGACTCATTGACTCAGGGCCAGCAAAAAAATTAAAGTGTAGATCCTTATTGGAATTTGTTTGGCCCTTTAAGATCCGCATCGATACACACTTGCCTAATAACGCCATCCCTCGTGAAAAGCAACTTATGCGTCAATATCATGTTGTCTGAAGAAAATGTTGATCAAAATCACATATATATTCTAGAAGTGAGGAGAGCATAGATTATGGAGTTAATTTATGAGAACTCCACTCTTTATACTATATAAAGAGTTGGAAATTACTGGCTAGTAAATAACTACGTAATCCAATATCGTAATTACTTGATATTTTCGTCACGATAAGATCATAGTTTAATGGAGATTATGATATACATGCAAACCTTCGTAGGTACTAAACTCCTTTTGCGACTAGGAGTAAGTTTGAAAACTAAGGACTCTCAGTTCAGGTGCTGCTCCACTCATCTGAGCATTAACCAGTTGGCACAGCAGTAGTTTAGTCCTGTTTCTTGCGCCATAAACCCCGCCGTAACTCACTCGTCATCTGGCAAGTGTCGAGAATTATCGGATGTTAGTATGTTTTAGTCAACTTTGAAATGGAACAAATATTTACTAAATATCGAGAAGATTAAAATACTAAATATACACTCTCGTCTATTTGAATTTACTTTTGCCATAAATTTTGATGTTTTCAAGCAATTGAAAAATTAATTACCTGTTTTATATTTCATTTGAGACTTCGTTAGAAAAAATTCTTGAAATTAGAAAAATTAATTTTAGTGTTTAATATGTGACACTTCATTAATTTGACGGGCATTATAGGATACTCTTCCTCAAGGTTGGCAAAAATGACTTTATGGATTACATCTCGATGAATTAATCTGATGCCTTGTGCTGCAGGTTGTTCTTCTCTGAGGAAATTTATTTTATCCTATTTTCGTAAATAACTGCTCATTTAAATGTTTTTAAAGCAGTTCATTCTACCAAATGTACGTTTATAAGATTATTTACTATTTACCTTGAACCCTGACAGAAGATTAGAATTGACCTTTGATGGCTAGACAATCAATTCCGCTTTATTTTTGCCTAGTCTTTTGCCTCGAGCCTCTTAATGAATCCAATTTTGTTATTCAACACATCAATTAAAGATGATTTGAAGTTAGTGATATTTTTAACATCTAACCGAGTATAAATAACAATAACTATTAGTATATAATTAATACTACTTTCTTTTTAAGTTTAATGGGAATGTTTCAATTCCAAATATGTTTCTTGCAACTAGAAAACAAGATATTTTAAATCTATTTTTTTGTACATAAACATGGTTGGGACAGTTGCCTTGAAACACACACTTTTCAAAAATTCTGTTCAATTAATAGCTAGCTTCTGTTCATCTATATTGTATCCATTTTCTTGCCCTCCTTCTTGTCAACCAATTTTTCTGTCTTCTTCTTACAATTTCTTCTCCGTCAGACCACAAGTTGGGTCTTGTTTAGCGCAGCATAGCCAGCATCTGCTCTTGGGCACTAAAGTTTACTTTCTCAGTTAACACCTCTTAATGGTCCGAATCCATATCAATATTTTAATCATTGTTTTAACTCTAGATCATCAGTTTACCGCTTGAGCTATGGCCCACATCTGGCTCTGCACCAACAGACTTCACTATCATCATCATCATCATATTGTATCCCTTACTTATCCTTATCACGTGAGCTTTTTTTTGTATATGATTAATCAGAAAGATGCTAGACGCAGCTGGTTGAAAGAGAATTTTTAAAAAAAAATTGATGATGAACAAATTAACTTAAAAAAAAAAAAATGTTTTTTTTATAATATTTGTTTTTTTAACTGAATGTCAAAAAAGACAATTTAAACTCAAAGTGTATGTGTTATCATTTTAGGTTATCAGTCCTGAACAATCTATAATAGCTTGTCGCACGATTAATAATATGAAAGTCTTGATTAAGGATTGTATTTTTTTTTTTTTCATTAGGCTTTTAAAATCATGAGTATCTGTATATCATTTATATAATAATCATTTAATTTTTTTAAAAAAAGGTTTTCCTTTTAAGCATCTAGATCTTATTGGAAAAAAAAACATTCTGGAATATTTTTCCACTTGAAATTGTGCAATTCCCTTCTACTTTTTCTCATTTTTTACAAATTCATATTTTTCTAAAGGGAGCTAGGATGTTCGAGGATTATCTCATGCATCCCTCCTTTCGCATGAAATAACTTCAGAAGTCACTAAAGAAGAAACGAACTTTCGGGGTCTCTGATAAGACAAAGAATTTCATTAGAGGGACCGTCGCCGAACAATGGTCTTGTCCAGAATGATGAGGGCAAAAATACGGAGCAAAACGCGAGTAAAGCTTCCTCTCGGCAACAAATAGGTCTAAACACGAGTCCCGTCTGAGGATTTGTGATGGTAAACACGTTGTCGGACTAATATATGCATTGTTTTTCTTGTCAATGTTATCAAGAAAGAATACGAAGCGATCGTTCTCATAACAAATAGCTAGTGTTACTAGGAATGACGAAGAAATTTCTTTTTTTTTTTTTGCGGCACAACGTTGTTTCAGCTTTTGTTATGAAATGAAAGTGATAACTTGACCCAGCTGAAGGACAACCATCTCCCTACATTTTTGTGGAAAATTTGACCTTTGACCCACTCTTGCCACCTAAAACTAGGAATTATGTTAAAACATGCGCATTTACTCGTTGTTTTACCACTATCTTTCATTTCTTTTTAATTATTGCCAAAACAATCAGGCAATTAGGGTAAATAAAACCGCAATGCTATACATCTGGAAAGGCTTTGAAGAAAGGATCCCATACGGACGGCTAAAATTTTGATAAAGGACGGTAGTAATAATGGAGACCAGTCAACAAGTTGGTTTTGAAGAAAGTTAATAAAGTCGCCGAATCGCGTAAAATCTAGAAAACGAAGAATTTAATGTGGTTTAACCAGAGACTGAACATAATCTAATATTCATACATTGCATGCTCCTAATGAAGATAATTGGTCTGCACGGCCTGATAATTTAATTTAAATATAATATGCGAATCTTATAAGAGTATTTAATTTTTGCATATTTTGTAATATAATGGATGAAGTAAAGTTTCATTGGGTAAAACCTAATCTGTTGATTTGAAATAATGGATCATTTTCAGGCCATCTTAAAAAGCCACTTTTGAATTTGAAATTATTATTTATCAGTTCTTAATATGCAGTAACAGCAATGTAATGCATGTATATTCCCAAATGCACACTAGCCGTAATACTTGTGTAATATTGTTACGTTTGAAGTACAAATTATTCGGAAAATCATTATAAACCCATCTTTAATTAGATGTTTGTTTTGTAGATTGTTAACTATTTTAAAGGACCCTGACATTCTTATATTTCAAATACTCTTACGTTTATTATTAATATGATAGAATATACTGAATGGTCTATTTCTTCACAATTGCCGGCTAGTTCTCACGGTGGTAGTTTCTTAGATGGTCGACCATAATTAACTGAACTGATTTACCTGTTTTAATTTTTTTCAAGCCGCCGAAGGCCAAGTGCGAGGTTTTACCAAATACCATGGTCTTTTACCAGTAGAGTGCGGGATGTTTAACTGGTATTGATTTAGGGATGTGTTGTGTTTGGGAATTCGGAAAAGCAAACTCAGATATCGCGGCCACGTAAATTACGTTAAACCCTAATCGGCGGAGCACATTGAGAGTTTAGCATTTTACTCATCAAGGAAGTTAAATAAGAATTCCACAGAGATTTTATGTCAATGAGTAATGCAAATCATTTCAAGAAATCTGCACCTAAAATTGGCTTGGTAGGAAATGTCCATGAAAAATAACGCCATAAACCAATCTTATTACCAAAATGTTTTAGCTGAGCTTCCGAATAACTGGACAGTCTGCTGCTTACAAAACAGATACATATTGCCAGGCTAACTCTTTCTTAAGCGGGCGTACGAAACGGGTAAAATTAAAAAAAAGCCGCACAGCGAATTTATCAAACATTTTAACGGTGAATTGGCGGTCAAAAATACTAATACATGGCTGAAAACCAGCACCGGCCAGTAGCTACTAAATCTTGGCGATCTCTTAGTTTTACCGGATACAAACATAATTCCACTCGTTCGCACCTTTTCAGCGAATACAGCATACCAACATTATGTGTCTCGAACTTTTGGAAAGTTATGTTCCATGTGAGGGGAATTAGAAATCAGATCTTTCCTTCTTCGTCGTGGTAAAACCGTTGAATCTATTTGGTTAACTCCTCTACTTTTGCCCGGAAGAGCTAGTAACAAAGGATAGATGGAGCCAGTTTTCTAACAGTTGCAGTAATTAAAGCATTTTCGTTGATATCGGTCGGCAAGATCTGCTAACTTGTCCAAATCGTCCTCACCAACAGATAAACCTTTTAGACTGTCATGTAGTAGACGCTGTGAAGAGTGTTTTACGTATCGTCTGAAATGCGACGACATTTAATCATCATATTTGCATGAACAGATGAGGGACCCTCATCCTTATAGCTGCAAATCCTTACCATAATTATCTGAATCCAACTCTTCCGATTCAGTTTGTTTGGTAGGATTTTGAGCTTTACTTATGCGTTAAGAGTATCTAAATAACATAACGGATAAGATTTCATCGGGTCAGAATATCGCAAATCCTTAGCGGATACTACAGTATGAAATTTATATTTTCCAAAACGAGTTACTTGATTGGATAATTTGGGATTCTAGGAACGCAAAACCAGCACCAGTTATTTCTCCCAAACGAAAAAATGTTTTTAAATTTGTGAAGATGCGCGACCTTTCTTCAGACGGTACATCAACTCGTGTCTAAAGCATTTAACGACCAGAGCAAGAGTTCTGCAAAGACAGTCACAAACAGTTAGAGAAATAAAACACACCTTGAGACTGAATAATGAGACCAATAAAACTGTCTTCAATTGTTCCCGGAGTCACCAGTATGGAATGACGACATCATACCAGACGGTTAAAATTAGCAGCCGAAAATCCCAGCGACAACAATATTTTGTTAATAAAATATTTAAAAAAGAAATTAGAATTAACATAAGTAACCCGCCGAAGATCTGACTGCTAAGGAAGCGAAACAAGAATCATCGTCAGAAAAATGGAAGTCAATAGCTGCTTTTTAAACATCTGATCAAAAGGGCTTGAATTTACTTTTTCTTCACATGTTCAACCACACTATTAAGGTCCACTTCTCCCAAGTGCCGTCTGGTTCTCATCGTGGTAATCTTAACATATGTAACTGATATCGTTAGTTATCTTGGTGTTCTTAACTGTTCAAAAAAATGGTTTCAATGTAGCTTTTCAATTTATTGAAGCACTAAAGTTAGTAAAGCAAATAAACATAAATATTATCCCATCAATAAAATTGAATTTGTTAAATTATTCGAATTTGTAAAATTGAATTTGAACAATCAACTGTTGCTTAGTATAATGTTAAAAAATTGTTAAATAAGTCATCGAAATAGCAAAACAGACGGATAGCACAAAATGGTAAGTTTTTTGATGATGAATATTGTAAAATATGTCGATTATTTTGAATGAACACACAAACATATGCAAAACTGCAAAATTGCTTGAAAATTTTACAGAATAAAAAAAAGAATTATACACACGAAAGCAATAAAACGCTCCCTTTATTTATATATAGGGGAGTAGGGAATACAAACTTTTACATTTTTTTTTATTTCTATTTTGAAATGTGCAATCCCAAAAGTTTAACAGTACATTCTTTTTGTATCAGTAGTCAACCAGGATTTAAGGATCTTATTATACATTGATAGTATTCTAGGGTGATTCATAGCAATTTCGAGTAACATTGAGAATGGGGTAGCTTACTGTACTTTCCTCCATTGATTGTTTTCCCTTTTCTTTGAAGTCTGCGAGGCGACTATTTTTGCATCCTGAAACAAATCACAACTAATTCCCCGGTCGATGAGACCGTCTTCGCCCTTTTTTTGAGCTGATTCACCAGAGAGTCAACCATTTGATTTTTTTGGTTTCGTATACTGATAAAGTATTGACAGTGATTGTTCGACGCGTGTGAAGTCCAAACTAACCTGAATTGTAAAATTGAGGCGCTAAATTAAAAAACTGACGTCAAAGCGGTACAATTCATCTTGTTCGGTAATCAACCCTGTCTTGCCCTCAAAATGGGTATTTTCTTAACCAATCTCGTGTTTCGTTTTATAAATTTATTACATCGAAGTTGAAATGTAAATGGATTCACTAATTTTTAAACTAAATTTATACCGCGAAGCCAGGATGAAAAATATTGATAATTTTGTAATTTTCCATCAATGAGTCAGAAACAATCTCGAATATTTATAAATTCTGCGGTCGTCGTTATTCATCCCTGAGATCGGAACTCATTTGCTTTTTGAAGAAGAATCGGCTCTTTACTACCAAATTAAAAGTACTGCCCTCACCAACTTTTAAATAAGTATGGTATTTTATTTCTGTTTTAATATTGATGTTTTTCTAAGCAAACCAGAAACAAACAAAAAATATTGGAGTATATAAACAAATGTCAGCATAGCCTTACCAACTTGTGCCATAGTCAATATATTCACTCTCTCTCTCGTCGCTGTGGACGCGGTAATAGTAACGCGGTCGAGGACTCATGACCTATATCGAATCATGGGACCGGAACCTGATGCCACTAAAGATCTACCGTAGCCCGTGCTGTTGAATCCATTGAGGTTCAAAGTCCTCCCGTTGGTGTGGTGTGTGGAAGCCAGAGAGCGGTTCAGCTCAAATGTCACCATCATCACTTTGACCGTAATGAATTTCTTTGAGATCCATTTCACACAACCCTTTTGTGGTTTCTAGTGTCGTTAATTACCCCAACTAATGAATCAATTTCACTCACGTTATTCACTATAAGTCTTGTAGGAAAAATTCCGTTATTTTTTCCAATTTTTAAATTTACTCAATAAGTTGTGTTTTTATCTTCACAATAACCAAATTGAATGTTTTCCCATAATCTTAAAATAAGTATACTATATAATTATTTTTCTATGGTTTGGCCCATGATGGTAACAATAACAACAAAAAATTCTACAGATTTTGTCAATGAAACTATTTTTGCAAATAATTAGGTAATAATTATTTTAATTTATATGCATATATTTTAAGTCAATGATACTTAATTTTTTCATATAAATAAAAAATGAGAAATGGATCTCCTTGAAACTATTTTCTTGAATTTTTTTAAAAATTTTAAGTAGTTTTCTGAAAACATCTCCAATGAAGATATATTTATAATTTATATCAAGCTATGCACTTGTTAGATTTAATTTGAGTAGAGCTTAAAAAATATTTTGAAGAGCATGCTCATACTGTTATACGCGTACTTTTTACAAAGTGTAATAAATATCTCTTAATCCACAAAAAAGACCGGTTCCCAAGAACAATGCAAGGAAATATAAAATCCTTAATTTTTTCCTGGCTGTCATGATAAACTTAAGGAAGATGTAATACGCCTACAAACACTCCAAGGTGATAACAAGCTTCTTTATCTCCTGAGAAATATAGTACAACTCATAAGAAAAAGAAAGGATTGCTGTTTAAGGTTGTACTTTTCTATTAAGTCAGTTCTGATGGCAAAACAACCAAAGACTTTGATTTGTTTGAAACGGTTTTCGCTAAGATAAAGGTTTGAAGATAAAAGGTAGTTGAAGATTAGCTCATACATTCGAAACGCCTAATTACTGTTTTGGAACCCTTTCTTTTAAATGTTGCATCATAAATAATTATCTTATATTTATGTTTAAGAATTTTATTTTATTATTATAATTATTGACCTCACTTTTGTTTCAATTGAAATTTAACAACTCTTTTGGTTTCAAAGTAGAATACAAGTTCACATTTACTTATGTATATGCTTACAAAAGTTTCCTAGAATTTTGCTGAAGAGTCTTAACAAGTGCCTTTCAGAAATTTATATCATGCAAAAGTTTTATAACTAAGGGGAACTTATTAAGTCAGGCTGAGTGGTCCATTTACAGTTTGGGAAGGACTATTTACAGTACATGCTTAAAATATTTAATAATCGTTGATGTATTAATATTTATATATATATATATATAGAGAAGAGAGTATATATATATATATACATATATATATATATATATATATATATATATATATATACATAGCATATATAACACACCAATCAATAACCCGAGACTAACATTGAAAACAACATTTTTTTTGCAAAATTTTTTTATTCATCAACATAGTTCATTCTTTGTTAATCACCTTTAGGTGATAATCGTTCCAACGCTTTTCCAAATCTTTTTTTTTTTTTTTTCGCAAGAAATCTTTTGTTGCGAGAGTAAATAGCGATAAACAGCTTTCTGGAATCCTCATCGACTCGTTGCTGTTTTTGTTCCATCGAAAGCAATCGCGGCACCCACTTGGAAAAAAAACCTTTTCACTTCACTTAAAAAACCTTTTCAGTAAATACACTCCATATGATATCTGTGTCATCTCAAAGCACCACGGAGTCGATCTTTCATTATAATTTTTTGTCACTTACCCAAGACGCTCGGTGTAACGGCTTCACAGGTCTACCCGAGCGTTCCGCCAGTCATTTGTGTTGCACGACCACGTTTTAAACTCATAAACCACCCCACGTAAAATCGTTTGCTTTGACACAAGAGTCCAAGTAAATATTTTTCAATCCATTGTTTCGCTTGCACGGTGTTTTTACCCATTAAAACAAATGTTTTATCAGAACACTTGAAACTCGGTTTTTTCCATTTTTAAACAAACTACAAAACGACTTTTTACCCAAACCTCGATAACTCAGCCGGTCCGATCGACTTAAAATTTTGAATGTTTCAAGCAAAGGTTAAGTGCAATCACTGGGAAAGATTCATTATCACGCATTACGAGCGCCATCTCTGGTTAGTCTCGGGAGTTATTGATTGATGTGTGCTATATATATATATATATATATATATATAGAAAGAAAGAGTTATATATATATATATATATATATATATATATATATACATATATATATATATATATATATATATATATACTATTCTTGATTAAACACTTCTCAAGGATAACCGATTCTTATCTTAGTTATTTTACTACACTCCGCTTCAGTCGAAAGCCAACTAAAATGTTTCAATCCAAATTCCAACATCAATCAGCCTTTGTTATCGCTCATTTCTTTTCTCTTTCATTTCAATTTATTTCGCTATATATCATTATTCTAATTCACTACACTTCCATCTTCATCAAGTTTCACGTAATCACTTTTCACTTAAGTTCGAAGAAATTGTAATTTTAAGCAATTCAAATTACTGGTGCCCCGATGAAAGTGAGGAAATCGCAACAATCCAACGTCACAACTTAAGTCACAATATCGAAACTTTTCGGTAATGTCTGTTCTTCTCATGGTGTTAATTTTACTTTATCTAGTTAATTGTCATTTGTAAAGAACTTAAGTTTTTTTATGTATGTGACTTTTTTCTTTGAATAACAGCGTAATATACTGTCTTAAATTATTCCTCATTTCGAAAAATGTGTGAGGAAAATTCTATGAATGATATGAAACTGCCATTGGGGTATTTACAACTCAATTCATCCAAAGATTTATAATATATTTTTCTTGGAGTAGCGCCTAGTAACGAAGATAATAAAGCTGTGCTTTCTTTCCTCAACTTCCTCTACACTCCATGAGAGCTTCTAGATTAAAATGCTACCGTAACAAATTCCGTTACTTTTAACCCCAAGAAGTGCTTTTGTTGGAACAAGAATTTCGATTTGGAGGGGAGGGGACATTGTAACGAATGATTAATTTTGATCCGACCTTCTAGTTCAATTAAATGTAACTGAATCTAAAAAAAGTCAATAACTTCTTCACAAAAGACGCGAAAAGTTCAATCTAACTTAACTATGCACAATTACTATACTTGTTATTTAGTTAATTCAATTTCTAGTTGTATGGTTAGCTCACCTATTTAAATATCACTGAAATAATATGTTCTTACCAAACTCCTTCCAGTTGGGACTTCGTTTTTCCTCTGCAACAGCAATCACCGCACCAGCCTTTGATATTATGGGCCTCTTGTTTGTAAATCCATATTCAGAGTTAACCACCCTCCTTTCCTCTAAATTCTCACTTTACTTAAATAGCCTGAAATCACTTCACTTATTTCCAATCTTTGCTTCTAATTAACATAATCGCGTTTCATTCTGGTTAAAGAAATGTTGGCCTACGCAATCACATACGCGCGCCTAGTGGTCATGGTTTCGGATTCCGTGGCCGGCAGTCTTCGTTCGGTCGGCGTCTGAGCCTTGACCGTTACAACCCGCCCCAGCTCTGGGCTGATGTATAAAACCGTCGAGGTTCAATGTTCTTCCATTGACGTAGTGTGGAAATTTAAGAGAGTTGGAAAAAATAGCTCAGGTATCAACCTCGTCACTTGACCGAGATTCAAATTACGGGAGGTCGCCAATAACCCTTGTGTGACGTTAATAAAATTGTACTAAAACTAAACTACCCCAAATCTGGACCCCAATTAAAACTCCTCAAAAATTATGGAAGAGGAAATTGAGATTACCTATAATCACAACAACTATCAGCAGAAGCTCACAACCCCAAATAAAATGTTAAATGAATTCCCATATCGGCTGAGCTTTCACCGCACTTAAAGTAACACGAGAGTAGGTTATCGACAAAGGGACAACGATGGTCAAGTGATGACATTTCAGTCAGTCCCTTCGTTAAAATCCATACCTTATCCCAATGTGCGTGATTTAAAGCCATCAACAGATTTAGCGAGCAATAGTCTCACTAGCAGCAGTTCTTAATGTACCAGCCACCAGACCCGTGACTCCATGGCAACAATACAGGTCACTATTCGCAACCCGGAGCATTCGATTACCATGAGCATTTCATGCTGAGGAAATATATTTAAGTTTTAATCCATTTGCGCTAACTGAGAAATCAACTTAACTTGGTAGAGCCTGCATTTATAGAAGAATATAATAAAATTATGCCAAATAAAGCAATTAATGAGAACTTAAATTCCCAAAATTTAAAGTATTTGTTAAACAGGCTTAGTGCGAAATTTAATATCAAAATATAAATAACTGAACAGCAAATTCTGAAGATTAGTTTACAGATAATCTTTAAAATTAGATATTGTATAAGGAGGAGGTAAACGAAAAGAAATAAAAAATATTTTACAAGCAAAAAAAAAGACTTAAAAGAACTGTTTTTCTTTTAAATTTTATTAAAATTTTATCCTTCCCCATTGTTATATCATTGATTCTTTCTCATTCTAAGTTAGCAGCTAGCTGTCTCAAACCTCAAATGATAAATATTTTTTTTTTATTTTACTTTATGAATAAGGAAACAAAAAAAATATACACTAACTTTGGAGAAAAGAGAGAAACGAAAAATAATTCCTAGATCACTTAAGAAGTGTACCCCGGTACTTCATTGATTATATTAACAGAAAACCTTAAAAAAAGCAGGATTAATAATTTCGGACCAGGTATGAGGACACAGCATTTTCAAACCCTTAGTAACCCAAGGTTACAACCTAAAAAAAAAAAAAAAAAAGAAAGAAAGAAAAAGAAAGCCACAATGATTTATGTTTCTGAAGAAACAGATAGTTAAAGATTCAAAAAAGAAAATGTCCAAAACATTGAATTTACGATCCGATCTTTAATTATATTTAATAAAGAAATAAAAAACAAAAAAGGTTCAAATGTCTGAATTTCAAGGTAAACCCTTTTCACCTACGTGAATTAAGCAATAGTACGAACAATAACAAACCACGTGTTAAAATTTTAAAATGACCTTTAATCAAACACACACCCATCACGCTCCTTTTATTTTCAGTTTTCGATAGTTCACCTTCACCTTAAACAATTCTTTTCACGTAACCCTGGTTAAAAAAATTCCCAGAGACGCCTATTATGCGACACTTTTACAATGAACTCAAAATGTATTGTCAGATGAAATATAGTTAAAACCTTGTTGTCGTAGGCATAAAAAAAGTATGACTTTATTTCTTAAAAATAAAAATTCTCTAAAAAAATACACACAATTGAAAAAAAACAGTTTTTCCTGGGGAAATTATATTAAATCTATGCAATGAGTACAGCAGACAAAGTTTCACAAAGAATATTTATTTCTAAGATAGTTTAATTCATCGCCAAGTTTTAAAATGAAAGCATATAAGGTTTCTGTTTATAACTATTTTATAAATACGCAGTCGAAAATCTTTCTTTTTTTTACATAATCTTTAAAAAAATTTTTTCTTTATATAAAGATAATCATATATATATTAATGCTTATAACTGAATAAATAAAAAGAAAAAAAGGTGATACAACAAAATCTTAATGAAAAAATAGATATTATATATTTTGGTGGTTGTTCAAAAAGTATTCCGTCTTTCAATGTTAGGACTTGAAATGGATTTTGAATAAACTACTTAGGTTACTACATTCTTTTTCAAATGATTGATTTTCCTCTTTTAAAGAAGTTTACGAGTATACGCCTTCTGCATTATAGAAAATCAGCTATGACTTTTCCAGTCACAAGTAGACCCTCTTCACCTCTTTTTTTGAGCAAGTTCACAAAGGCAGCCAATATTTTGATCATTACTTTAAGGTATAAAGATAATGCAGCTGTCGTCGATGATGATAATTGATGTTTGCAGCAATCAAATTTTTGATTTATAGTGAAATAGCTGCCAAATCAAATTTGTTTTGCTTAACAGATGATAGCAAAAGAGTGACAAACTTCTACTTCAGAAAGGCCGAAAATAATTATATTAAATAAGT
>BMAW01116284.1:611537-672832 GCA_019974015.1 Nephila pilipes | reverse complement strand
CGTTTGGTTTTTAGATTTAAATTATGCGTTATTGAAAAAAGCGTTTTTTTCACAAGGGGTTGATTTATTTTTATTCCTCTGTTGCTGAATTTGATATTTGATCTATGGCATTTCAGTAAGCCAAAACATCCAAGCTAACCAGTATTTTAGTGATGGTAACAAAAAAGCGGTAAACGGACGTAAAGTGGATTTGAATATATATATATATATATATATATATATATATAGTTGGAAATAAATTACTCAGATCCCGCCAGGAGGCGCCTTGTCTCGTGTAAGTGAGAGCGCACGGGTTCATGGGTAATATTTTCAGAATGCTCTTGGATCTTGACCGCGTCAGGCGGGTTATTTTCTTGCATTTGATGTAATTTCTCCTGACCGCAAAAGCGGATTAAGTTATAATATGGGCTATTTGGAAGCCTTGTATAGTTTGTAAATAGTATAAATATTTGTTTATGTGTGATTGGTGCGTAAAGACTGTTAAATAAATGTGTATTTAAACTAACAGCTCTCCCTATTTTGGCTTGGTGGATACCATCTCCAACATATATATATATAATTTCACAACCATGCTGCCTATATCTAGCCTTTTGTTCTTTTTTCAAAAACCGTTCAAGTCTCCTTTTTCTATTAGTCACAAAATCAAACTACGCACTATTCAAACGATATAAAAATTCCGCCTTACCAGAGTGTTCAGATACGTTAAACTGATAGTGAAGCCAAGTTCTTTAAGTAAACGCAAAGGAAACATAAAATTGGAAACTTTCAAATGGTTCGATGTCCCATGGAAATAAGCTTAGAAAATTGACAGCGTCAATTTTACTTTTAGTATGATCTACAACTTCTAGATGATCCATTAAAATATTTAAATGATCTTGAACAGAACTATGTGTTTTAACTTAGTCTTATTTCTAATTAATTAATTTCATTTCAGTGAAAAGACTTATTTTTATTTCCTTTAAATCAGAATCCGAATAATCAACCATTCGATTCGCTCTTATTGTACAGCGATTTCCCCAGTCCTGTTATCTCCAGAAATCAATCACATAAATTATCCCGTAAGATGTTATCATTTTATAAACCCAGTCTGTCTTAACTATCTACCTTTTCTATGTCTCGTGATGATCCCCGATCTCGAATATCTTTATTCACTTCACTTTTCTTCTCAATTACCCATTCCTACTTTCCTAACCAATGCTGGTAAATACCAGACGTATCCCTTTTCAAACAATCGCGTGCAGATTTTCATATTTGGCGCGATTTTTTAGTGCCAACTGCACCGCCCTAAAAATCCTTTTATTCGTTCCAAGGTATACTTCTTTTGTTCCATCGATTCACGCTTGATTGTCGAAGCCATTTAAGAAAAGAGAGAAAGAGACACAGCGATTATATTTTCATTTCAATTAATTAGAGCCAACAGGCTCCCAAAGGGGTGGAATAAAGCGAAGGGGGTTAAGAGGTCTTAGATGAAGTTCTAAGTCAATGATATTCGTGTGAAAGCAAACTAATTAAGATTCCGTCTTAGTGGATCTTTTGTGTTCGCCAACCTTTTCTTCGATTCTGGATTCAAAGGGATAAATTTACTTTCAGTGGAAAAGAGTCGCTTTTCAATGGAATAATCCATATTCTCAACGTCGATTTCAATGAAGGGTTTTGATTTTTCTATTACCCTGAGGAGTACATAATTTAATATTTAATTAACTTGTTGTAAGCGGATAAAAATGATCATCGCTTATTTCGGAGAAGAAAGTGGAATGATGTTATTGTGCATTTGTTGTGTTCCTGAATTATGTTGGTGGGGGAAAAAAAGATGCGTATTTTCAGTTTCTCTCTGGTGAATTACAGATAATTGCTTTTTGGAACATTGGACATTGTATCAAATTTTACTTACACGCCCCATTAAATCATTTCAATTTATTTTTTATTATCATGCTAATTTTTTAATCAGAAGAGGCTTAAATTCTTACGAGCTTTTAATTTCATGAAATAATTTCAGACTGTTCATTGTATGATTTCTATATATATTTAAGGTTTTTGAAGTATTTCCTTTTACTATACAATCACATAGAATATTGTTATGCTTTAGCAAAATTCTTTTACACTGAAATGTATTTAAAGCATTCATATGGACACATCTCACGTCGAGATATAATTATTTTTTGCTTTGGAGGTATTTGCACCTTAAATGCTTTATTAAATAACTTAATGCTATTTCATATGCTTCTCTATCAACATTAAAATTTGTACACGTAGAAAACAGTTAGTTTAAAATTAAAATTGATAATTTTTAACATTATTTTTGTCATAAATCTATGTACAACTTTCAATGATTTATTGCAATTGACCTTTAAGAAGATACTTTATTTCACTAAATAAACATTCTGTTGAGCATGTATTTGATGATTTCAAACAAAAATGTCTTACAAGTTTCTTAGCTAATATATCTTACATTTTTAAGAAATAATGTTAAAAATAAGTAATAGATAGTAAAAATTGAGCTTGTGTTTTTTGTGGAAAACCATTCTGACATTTAATTACTTTTTACATTTTTAATCCTTTGCTTGTTTTCGAATGCGAAAAACTATTGTACATTAAGAAACTTTACTTATGCTAATGTATTATATAGAATAATTTAGATTTAAATTTACTATCTGAATATTATTTTGCTGCCTTTTTGACTAAAATGAACCAAAAACTATTATACCATTATTTGAGAAATTTCAATTAATACTTTTTTAATATATAAGTTTATTCAGCAAAATTTCAACAGTCGAATCTTGTAGAAAAATATTTTTACAAAATATATGCTTTATTAAGTCACGTGTTTGTTACTTGAAATAATTTCAAAAACTTTGAAATATATTACATCTGCTGGATAAAAATATGTAAAAAAAAATGACTTTCTTACAATTTTATATGTTTGTACATTTGAGAGATTAAAGTAATGTAATGAATAATGAGTGAAGTTCTGAAGAAAAGTGAAGAAAAAAGAATTCTTTCCGAAATAATCATCCTGAATTACAGATATTAATTTTAAAAATATGTATCGGTAATACAAACATTTAGGTTTTTGTAAAATTATGACATAACTTCCCCTTAATCAACCCTTTTACGAAGCAAAAAGAATTTCATCGCAATAAAAATGTCGAAGTGCAGATTTCTGTTTCGAGAATAAGTGTTAGAAACATAAACATTTTGTTTCGGTAAAATCCCTTACATAACATCACAAAATTGGCCCATGTTACAAAGCAAAAAACATCTTCAAATACACAAGTGATGCTGACAACATATATCTCATAAAGAAAGAAAAAAAAATCTGTACAGCTATCATCTGTTTTCACCCATCGTTCAATAGCTCCCTCAACTCTCTATACATCTTAGAACAACCTTTTAAAAGATTATAGGACTTGCAGTGGATGATGGAGTAAGTAAGCCGGGATAGAAAAATTCGGATTTGGAAATATCCCCTCGTGTGTAACATCAGTTCGGATCAGTTGTCTTTGGGATTGCTGAAAATTAATTCCTAGGTAGAACTGGATTAATAAACTCTTAGAACAAATAAAGGATGATAAAAATTAAGTAAACGATGTGCAGTTATGAACGCTTGCAGAGTGATTTGTGTTGCCTATTAATCCAATAAAATGTTTGAATTCGTATGGATAAATACATTCTATGAAAAGGAACTTTATCAGTAGATAATTTTATTTTTCAGAAATATAAGCTATCATATCGTAAAATAATTTTATTTAAATATTCATGATAAAATATTTTATGAATAAAAAGTTTAAAAAAATATGAAAAAAGAGCACTAAAGTTCTTATAACTGTAAATTTAAAATAGATATTTGTATTTGGCGATTTTACAGTTTTCTTAAATGTTTTCATATGTATTTTTAAAGGTGTTTTGCAAGAAATAAATTATTAGTAATTAGAAATATGTTCCATAATGTTTTGTATTTTATTTTCAAATAGTAAAACTTTATATATATATATATGTAGGATTTTCCAGCTAATTATTAAGCAATTAATTTCATTTTCCAATTTACTGTAAAACCAGTTCCTCTGATACTCAATAGATGTCACCACGAATCAGAGTCAAGTGATAAGTTCATGCAGCGTCACCTATCCCAGAACAAAACTGAGAGACACTTCGTTTTCGCTCTCTCTTGCCGCCACTTTTTCCACTTCTCTTCTCCTTCGCTACCCGCATCGGAAGTAAACTTCAAACGCCCGAGCGCGTTCCAGCGCACAGCGCCAATATGGGTTAAATGAGGCAGGCATCTATCTTTATTAGACGAACTGGTCAACTTACTTTTCATATCATAGTGTAAATACTTTTCATTCTTCATCATCTCTCCTAATAAACAAGTAAAGCTACTGAAAGCTTCATCCTTGAATATCATTAGCAACATTACATGGAATCCGAAATTACCCCCCTAGACAACCAGCCCTTTGCGTAAGAGCAAACCATCGTAGATTCGGGATGAACAACCTCCATCACCCCAATATATATATATATATATATATAGTCTATGTAATATTTAAATATCTTCGACTATCTTTTATTATTTTAATTAAATATAATATGATGAAATTGAATTTTTTTTATCAAAATTTCTTTCATATCAGTAAAGTAAAAAAAAAAAAAAAAAAATTGGAAAGAGACTTGTAATTCGAAATTCTGAATTTGAAATATACAATTTCTTTTAAACTCGTGTTTTCTAGAATTCTTTTTTATATCCTCATTTATATTAAATGGGTTCTCAACCACTTTTGAAAAAAAAAAAATTCAGACTGATTATATAAACACAAGTAATATTTATTAATATATAAAATTCTATAATTTAGAATACATTAGACAAATCTTCGCCTCATTAACAAAAAGAATTATTTCCGATTTTTGAGTATTTGCTTAAATATATCGGGTATAACGTGGGGCTGTATATATTAATTTTATTCCTGGTAGAAGCTACTTTTTCGAGCCTCCCAAAACATACAGTTTGCATATGAATGACGTATATCTTATAAGTATTGTTTTCTTTTTTGTCATACACTTTTAGTTTCTTATAGTCATATGTATGTTTTGACTATAACAAATATTTCCTTCGTTTTTGTCTTGACTTTTAGCTACCTTTGCACGAAATCAGGACATACAACTGTGAGTACTTTTTTTTTTAAATAGCTAATAGACGAGACCTTGACTAATTGCATTTGTCTAATCCATAAACCGGACTCCGTCCTCAGCAAAGGCCTTTACGAATTAAAAGACAAACAGTAGACATTGTGAAAGTGATCAGGCATTGTTAAAGATTTCCCACGACTTATAGAAAAGAAATGATTTATCGTCCGAACACCCCCTCCGGCGCTTTGAACACAGTCCATTATGACTTAATTACTTCCTAATTTCTGTATTGCCAAACAATGGTCTGAAATAATGGATCACGTGCTAAGAAAAGAGACAGAAAGGCATGTCTGGGTGGCCAGTGAATTTTTTTCATCCTGCAACGGGATCTGCCGAACTATGGATTTTAATGAAATAAATGGACCCATTTAGGGGTGCCTATTGTTTTGTTCGGATGGCGTGATTGTAGGTCAGTAAAGGGATATGCATATTAGAACCAACTATTTTTAATGCTTTTAACTCTTTATTTTTGGAGCGGCAGTTGTTTATTCACTCCTTTCAAGTATTTTTATACAAGTATTTCAATACTATCAATTATTTTTGTGGAATAATTTCATGGTGAATGGATGAACCGTAAATGAAAATTTATAGCATAATAGGTCATTCTAATATTTTATTAACAAATATGATTTTGATACGTTCACGGCTGTAAGATGTTATATACTTAACATGTTTCTAAAATCTTACAAATTTCATATCTTATCTTAAGTGCATGTCTTTATGTGCTAAACTCTCATGTGCATCTAGATATTCTAATATTGTTGCTCTTTTCATATAACTTTAAAATGTTGATTACTTCTTCTGATTCCCATATGTTATATATTTCGCAGGATTTTTAATATGTTCTTATCCATTTCATATAACTATGAAAAATTAGTTATTTCATGCGATCTTAATTTGTTCACTACTTGGCATTCATTGATGAATCAGAATATTTCATTGAACTGTTGTTGATCAAAAGTCTGAATATAATTTACAAAGTTCTGGAATTCTGATGGCACAGATACGGCATTTTGACCTATATGTCACTTTTATAGTGGGATCCATTTAAGATAGCCATGAAAATTACCGGTATTATAGATTTTATCTCAAAATTCATTCCTGACGTTTTATGGAAATATGACATAAACTGGTATATCCATACCCCGCAAATCTTTTACAGTTATTTATTGAATTTGCAGAAAGAGCAACGGAATCTCTACTGGACTTTTAGCAATTGCAGTGGATATGTATGGCCAAGTATGGCTGGTGTTGTTTTCGTCGAGTCGAGGTTTGAGCTCTTGTACTACTGATAAACCTACCGTGCAGCGGGGCTCAGGCATGTTAAATTGATTGAAGTCCCAAATTCTCCCGTGGCGTGGTATGGAAGTTTGGAAAAGGAGGTCCCAGTTTAGGAGTCTTCCTCATTTTTTAACCGATGATCAAAATTACGAATTCATTCACCAATAGTCCTCCTGATGCTGCTCAAGCATTTTTTCTTAGATTTCGAAAATTAATATGGCAGACTCAAACTGAGAGAAAGAGAGAGAACACACACACACACATATATATTACATATACATGTGACGGCTTCCTACGTCGTTTTTTGACGTCATTTTGACTGCGGAGCTGTAAGGAGATTTGAAGAAAAGGAGTAAACGATCTTTTCTCCATTCACTTAAGTTTTAAATTTGTAAATGTTAAGCTTGAAATAAATGAATAGTTCTTTACCTCGCAAAAAAAAAAGTAATTATTACGAAAAAATCGTTTGCTTAAATGATTACGGAAGAGATTTGCTCCTGTGTGATTGGCAACAAAAACGTTATTATTATGTGTTGTTCTATAAATCATTTCAATCGGTCTACTGTTGTAATGATTGAAGATGTTTCTGTTTGCATTAAAATAAGTATTATTTAAAATCTCCAACATTTGAAGTTTCTTTTACGTGGAGTGTGGTCCGTTTTCGGTGTGGCTAAATAATTTAATGGAACAGTTTTGTGCAGCTAAAGTGAAAGTTTAATGTAACAGCTCTCCGGAACGACAGAAAAGTTGCATGCATTCCGCACACCTTCTGAAAGGAAATTATGGGGAATTGATGGTTTGATCAACACACACCTTCCCCATATACAAACATCTTTGAAATATATAAATTAAATATGGTTTCCACAAATTCATTTATAATATTGTTTCACGTCGATATAATATAGCGCTTATATTCGTTGTTTATATTTAAGACTTTTGTCACTTAGTCTTAGTACGTGAATTTATAAGTGAAACATAATTTTTAATGAATAAAGGATGCATCATGTAATTCCATTAATCACTTGGGGCCATTCTTTGAAAAATTTCATTCTACTTCTGGTCAGTTAAATACCTGTGGTAATTTATCCAGAAAATTTGGAAATTAAGTGATTTCGAGTTTAAGAACTATATTCATAGGTAATACAATAGGTATTAATGTAGAATATTGATGTTTCATCAAATATTTTTTCTTTTACATTTAATTTAATTTATATACCAAAACTGTATTTGTAAACATACTTCACGTCACAATTTTTTTTTGTTTTTCATACTATCTATCAGCGAGTCAATTTTTTAAAAGAGTATTCATAATTTTTTCTATTTTTAATTATAACATTTTTTTTTCTTTAGCATTTCGGATCAAATGAGGGGAGAATTTATTTTAAAATTGATTTTTTTTTCCCATTCTATCCTCTTTTCGCCTTTTAGCTGTAAAGAACACAGCATGAAAACACGTTTTTAAATTCAAGTGGAAATTTTTTTAAATTTAAATTTGCATGATTATGTTTTAAAGTTTTTAAGAAAAACAGTTGCGGATATAAACTTTTTACGCGTTGAAATACTTCTTCTTCACATATTGCTTTACTTATCTTTTCCTACCGATACGCAATATCCTAGTTTGAAACCCTTATATCAAACTTTTCCTGATACCTCATTGGTTTTAATTTTTTTTAAAAAGAATTAATACTTTTGTAATCCATTCTTTTCTGTTGACCTTGTTAATTAAAAAAAAAAACTGCATGTTTTCTCTAAAAGCTTTTCAATAATTGTGACAAACGAGGATTTTATTATTTTTTTTCACCAAGGTAATAACTTTTAACCACGTGATAGTTTTACCACAAATCGTACATTATTTTTCAAAACAATTTCAAACAAATAAATAATTTGACCTCAGTGTCCTCTAGAGAGAAATGAGTCTCCTCTCTGACTAACAGGTCTTAAATCAGATTTATATTTTTCAATTATATTTCAATCCAAGCGGGTAACAAAAATTGTACATTAAACAGAAAAAATTCAACCTTTGTACTTATAATTATTGTACATGATGTGAAAAATGTATAATAGGTATCTTTATCTGACTGTATAAAGAGCGGGTGTTATTTCACGTAATAGGATAAATAATAGTATTACGTGTTTAGAACCTATACCATCAATAATATGTTTCCAAATAACACATCGATCAATAACTCCCGAGACTAACCCAGAGATGGCGCTCGTAGTAAACCAGTAACCAGGTCTTTCTAGAGTACTAACCTTTGCTTGAAACGTGTCAAAATTTTAAGTCGATCGGACCAGGAAAAAGGTTTTTTGAAGTGAAGTGAAAAAGGTTTTTTCCAAGTGGGTGCCGCGATTGCTTTCGATGGAACAAAAACAGCAACGAGTCGATGATTCAGAAAGCTGTTTATCGCTATTTACTCGCAACAAAAAAGATTTCTTGCGAAAAAAAAGAAGAAAAAAAATTTTTGGGGGGAAAAAAAAAAAAAAAAAAAGATTTGGAAAAGCGTTGGAACGATTGTATCACCCTAAAAGGTGATTAACAAAAGGTGTTATGTTGATGAATAAAAAAAAAATTGCAAAAAAAATGTTGTTTTCAATGTTAGACTCGGGAGTTATTGATCGATGTGTTAATACCACATTAATTTTGTCTCTTTTTATAATGCTTATCTTACAGCTTTTTTGACACAACCTGATGATTTAAATTTGAAACTTTTTAATACTATTAAAATAATTACATTAATAAAACATAATCTGGAATTAATGAAGTATAGGAATATTAGCCGAAATTGATTTAGTAGAATATAATTCAAAAATCAGGTGGTAATGTAGTATATTAAAAAGTAATAGAATATATGAACCCATATTTTGTTATGAAAGTAATAGAATGTAGGAGAATATATTCTGAGAATAATAAGATTTTCGGACCTATATTCTGAAAGTAATTGAACATTGGAACCTATTACCAAACATGAACTAATATGCTGGAACCTATTACTTAAAAGTAACGGTTTGGCACACCTCATTACTGCATGTACTGTTAATAAAAATACAGCCTGAAATTACGCAATGCAAATTTATGAAATAATAAGTGAAATTCCTCATTCATACCTATAAATTGTTTCTGTGAAAAAAATGAATTTGAAAATTAGTTTTTAATTTTCAGTGTCTAGTGTTCTTGAATTGAGATAGATGTTTTTGTGTTTTTCCCCCGTACATCATAGGGTTATAACACTCAGCGTCTTGATATATTATCTTTAATTATTTACTATATATATTCATTGTGATCGCACGTATATGGAGTAGAAGTAGTAATCGTTACGTAAAGCAATTTCATGACGATTCTTTCGCGTCATAAAAAACGCGTTAAAGTTGCAAGAGACCAGATCCAGTTGGATCGATTTCGAATGACAATTCGCGGACGACAAACGCTCTGGTTCTGCAATTGTCTCGCTACGGAAACTAAAACTTCTCTTTGTTTCGCACCGGAGCAAGGTCGTTTCGTTTTCTGTCGCTATTGTACTCTGTGTCCTTTCCCGATTCTTTTCTTTCCACGGGTGTTTTTACATAGTGGCAATTAGGGATTTGCTTATAATGGGGGGGGGGGGCAATCTCCCTGGCGATATGTATCGATGCAGCAGACAAAGGACCTTCTTTCAAAACACTCTCGGTACATTGTTCATTTATCTCTCTCTTACATTCTAATGATTGAACCTTATTTAGATAAAGCTGTATGTTATGGTCAGATTTGTTTCTTTATGTTTGGTTTCTCGAAACGATATTTGTACTTGAAGTATACATATATTCTAAATTATAATGACCAACACCTTATGAAGCTGTTACTATAATTGGACGAACTGTTTCGGAATTTTTAGAATTTCTTTCAGATATCAAAACACTCAATTTGAAGCAGATTTCTAATTCAAATAAATAATATACTTTGTGTTCCAAAGTCATTAAAGCTTCGTTCCATTCCTCTAGAATAGGGTCTTCTGGATATGCAAGTCTCGATTCCACAGAAATTTGGAGGAATAAATGTAACCTCATCTTATTACATATAATGTCCTTCATAGTCCTCGCATGGCGTAGGGCGAATATTCATAGAGAGGTATGAGTTGTACCGGGTTCTTTCTCTTCGGATCATTATTTTCATTTAATTAAATTAAATAATTATTTGATTGAATTTTTAATGCATTAATTTGAAATGGCCGTAAATAAAAGTATTTGATTATTCTGTATTGCCATTCAACTATTGTAATCCTTCAAAATTTTTCCTCGTGAAACTTTCTTCTGAAATCTTGATTCAGTTCAATAAAGCAATTCTATCGAATCTTTCCTTTTCTGTTTTTAAAATGATATAGTTAAGTGAAACCGTAATCTTTTCGAATTTTTTTTTTATTTATTAAATAATTGAAGTAACCTTAGATTAGTATTACTGCAGTTATTCAAATATTTCACATTGTGAACTGTGTGCTCGTTTTTGCGTAAACTTTACATTATTTATCAATAATTTTTTTTTTCTGTTTGCGATAAGTTCAAACACGTCTTAAAACTATAATAAATGAACTCGAGTAAATATTTTTGCAATAAATTACTTTTTTACTGTTTGCTTCAAATGATGTCATATTTCTGAATAGAAATCTAATATTGCAATTAAAAATTTTCACTTAACAAACATGATATGCATTATCCTTTTGAAATAATTTAACTATCTAAATTTCTTTTTATATATATTTTTAACTCATTAAGAAACATTATTTTTCATTTGTTTTAATCCCCAAATAAAATGGCTGTGATTCTTCGTTTGATATTGCTAAGTCGTTTCTTATTTTTGTTGAAATAGTAAAATCCTTAGTTGTATTATCACATTTAAAAAAAATAGTAATTATAAACACACATCATCCCATGTACAAAGAACGATTGAGACATAAAAATCCTATTTATTTATTTGTTATTACCATTTATTTTCTTTCAGAGTAAAAAAAAAAATTACCATAAGTTTTATCTTGTCAGAAATTGTATTATACGTTTAAAAAAAAATTTTCTCCGATGTTCAATCTTGTATTTTGCTGAAAACAAGCATTGATCGAAAAGCATACTTTCTTTTATATGTTATGTTTTCTACTGACAAGCACTTTTGATTAAATCTTTTTAAGAGGGACATATTTCCTCTGAAACTTAAATAGGTAAATATTCTTTTTATTCATTTCTGATCTGAAATCAAATGGCTTAGACAGTATTTTTTATTTGTTCATGCCATGCTATTTCGCTTACAGAACGACAAATTACGAACCTAGTGCAAGCGAGTTTAGCATAGTAACTTTTAACAAATCATTGTTAAAACTTTTCTTATATTTTTAGTGTTGACCTGTAAACTTTTTTTTTAGTAAGTTAAGACATTAATTTGTTATTTAAACGGAAAAATTTCTTAATTATTTTTAAGATTCAGTGTGTGTTGATTGATGGCGGATTGTGAAAATGAATGATTTAAAGTATTATTTATGAGGCAACGGCTATTTACTTTAGGTGGTTACTAATTTCCACGCAAGATGGCAGCACGAAGACTATTTACCAAGCTAATTTTAATGAATGCACGAGTCGGGGAAAAAGATTCCGAACTTCGAGATAAATTGATATCTCAAAAGACGACCGATACGGAAAATCCTTCTTGAAATGATAACTTAATGAAATGAGCCATTTGCATATTTTAATATCTTTAAAGCATTGAAAGCGACCTACTGTTCGTAAATAATACATACTAAATATACAGTTTAAAAGTAAAACGAAAAATAGGGCAAGTACATGCTATGAATTAAATTGAATAAGAATTACTGTGCAGAAAAGAAGTTGAATGTAATTATTTCTCACCTTTAAACATTAAATTATGGTACGTGGAAACATATTTCGAAAATTTATTTAAAATTATGTTTTCAATTTCATGAATATTTGAAATGAAGTGAGAAGAGTTTAATTCTTATAAACATAAAATGGGTATCGATCTTTTTGTTCTGACATCAAAATTTTGTCTCAAAATAAATATTATGATCCCAAAGTCAAAAAAAAAAAAAAAAAATCGTCACTTTTTTTAGTTCAAAAATTATTCATTCTTTTTAATTTCTTAAAAGTGTGTTTATTAACTGTTTATGTGATTTTTTTTTTCTTTTCGTAGGTTTATTGAGAACATATTCAAGACTACTTAGAAACTATCCTTGCATTCTTCTGGGTTAAAGCATCATGACATCCATACAGGTAAGCTTTCTTTATGTTTTCTTTGCATTTTAAATTGTCCCCAGTATATAAGTAAAAACCCAAATGTAGCAAATCAGATTTATTTCAGCTTTTCGAACAGAATGATTACTTTTTCCTTACTCGAAGGTCACATCAGATTTTTTTTATAAATGGATAAGAATCATATTATTTTATATATATTCTTAAAAATCTTACATTCTGAACAGATATCTGTTAGATATATTTAGGAATAAACATGGTTTTTTTTCTAAAATTGGATTTATCGCGTGAAGGCCTCGTTGAAGAAACACCTTTAAAAGAGGTACGCACTTCAAAATATACCAGATTACTTAAAAATTATAAATCCTTCTATGAATTTAATTGTCACTAAGTTTTGAAATATTTTTATTATAAACAGCTGTACATGATGGATGAATTCACAATTTTAAGAAGTTAATACGTACTTTAATCGGGGTGAAAGTGTTTAAGTTCTTCGAACCGTGGTTAAATGACGACAAAAAAACCTTGTTCAAGTAACTCACTTTGCTAAATTCATGAGAAGCTCTAAGAACCCAATTCCTTTTAAAGTACAGCAGATAGGACTACTACCTCGGACGTGTATATAGTGGTTGATTGCATAGTAACGTCACACTGGAAGCACAATACTAGGGCTGTTGACACGAAACTCGTAATTTTGAGCTGTAATCAATTTATGAGGACAACACTAAGGCGCCCCAATCTTTTAACTACCACACCTCTGCAATGGGCTCAACACCCAGACAGATTTAATATGCATCAGCCCGATTATGCAATGACCTTTGAAAGAACAAGGCGACCGTGGTAGTCGAGTGGTCATAGTCGCGAATTTATGGTCGGTGTTGTTTCCCACCAGTCGTAGGCACGGTTCGTATTGAAGGTTTATTTGGAGCTCCTAGCCCGAATTGGGCCTTAATCTCTAATCTGAGTTGAACCTGATTTTACTATTTCCAATACCCTTTTGTATAATGGATGTTTGCACCAAATGAAATTAAAGTTGATAAATAATAAATAAACATTAATATAATTATTTAATGAGAATAAAAATGAGTTAAAGTTAAATTAAAATTTAAGGTATGGAATCTAGGTGAGCGAGCGGTGAGCTAGGGTGGGGTTGGATTAGGGTGTAGGCGCTTGTCCAATCAGGGAGTTTCTACTCGTATCACTGAAGTTTCTACTATGATGATCAGGGGAAAGATTCCTTCTACCTCTAAGAGGCAAAGGGAGCTCTCCTATTGGTTGTTGAGTTATTGAGTAAAGGAGATTGCAGTTTTTAGGTTAAACCTGTGCGTGTTCGATAGCTTCTGGTATAGTTATTAATTTCTTGAAATGCCACTGAGGATCCACCTGTAACGGGGCTGATACACACTGTGGAGGTTCGAATCCACATGTTGGGTTAGTGTGGAAGTTAGGAGAGGGGGTGCCAGCTCCGGTATCTTCCTTGTCACTTGCTTGTGGTTCAAAATTATGAGGTCTGGTGCCAGTTGGCCTCATATTGCTTCTAAATGTGATGTTAATAAGGAATCAATTAATTTGATAGAGAAAGCGCGAACTCGCGGCCATAATGTAAAGAGTCCGTATTTCTACCAACTAGATTACCGCGTCTCCATATCTTGCAGACCCGAGACTTGATTTCAACATTTCTTGCGAGGAAGTCCATTATCTTTACCCTTTGTATATTGCAGATAAAACATCTGCGCGCATTTATAATTAAATAATGTAATTGTAGTTGACAATCAAATAATATTATTTTCTTGACGATTTAAGATAAATCAACAAAAAAATATATTGAAATAAAAGAAAGTATTCTCTATGCCCAATAAGATCGCAGGCTCTTTATATTTGCTCCACGTCGATGAAAACTGGAAATCTAAAAAAAAAAAAAAAAAAAAAATATTAGACCTCGCTACGAAAAAGTACGTCAAAAATATTTTTTTTTTGTGAGAAAGTGAAGTGGAAGAAAATGAACTTCATTTGTACTATAGTAATATTAAAAGACTTGTGTAGTAAATATTACTACAGTAATAGTAAAAGGCTGCAATTCATGTATTAGGCTTATTTTTTCTGTTTTGATATTGCTCTCGTTGGTCGTCCTGTGAAAGCTTATTGATATTCGTATTTCATTGCTTTATTGATTCACTGTATTTAGCAAATATATTTTCTTGAAGTAAATCACCAATTAGATAATTAGCAGAGCACGAAACTTGATTATAAGACTTGAACCATTGAATCTATAAAGGGCGATAATGGGTTTGTGAGTGTTCTGTTTTTGTTTCCCATCTATAAGAAAGTGTAAAGCCTATGTTGAAGATAGCGTATGAAGCTTTCTGGGTCTCTTCGATGTAATGTTTATTTAAGCAAGCAAATTTATCTCGCTACTTGTTCATATGAACGATCTTCCTTTAATATCTTAAGCCGTGATAAATCCGATTAGCGTTTTTAGTAATTAAATTAACGTAAATTGACTGAGGAAAGCTTGAGCAATTAAGAGAAAAGGATCAAATGAACGAGGAATTAATATCCAAATTCATTTTCTGTTTTTATTAATATTATTATTAAACATTCAATAAGGATGAGAATTATAAAGAACTTTCAAATTATTCTTTTTGGGCAGATAATCAGAGATAAGTGAATGGATTTAAAGAAAAAATTATCAATATTAGGTACATTTTTTATTTATTTCTATTACAAGTTTTTACGAAATCTGATACTATATTTTCTAGAATAAATGAGGATACTATAAAATCTTGTTTACTTCATTTTGATGTTTAAATGTTCTTATGTTTAAAAAATGGGTTTCCGAATTAATTTGAGGTTTTGACATCACTGGAAAGCTTCGAAATTTCTAAATTATATTTTTCAATAACCAAGGTCGGCTCATGAATGTAAAGTGGGACTGAAGTGATTTACTGAAATATTGTCCATTTATCGTTTTTCCTTTTTCTGAGAAGTCCATAAATGCATCACAAAAACATCCTCAGAATAACTTTTTCGGTTGATGAGACCATCTTCGCCTTCTGGGAGCAGACTCATTGTAAGTAAACAGTTGTTTTGATTGCTGCTTGGTTTCTGGTGCATAATGATAAATTCTGGACTCATTGACTCGAAGAGGCAGCAATAAAAATTAAAGTGTGAATCATTGTTGAATTTGTTTTGGCCCTTTTAAAGGATGCCAGCACTCAACGATAACACCGACTTGCCTAATAACGCCATCCCTCGTGAAAAACAAGTACTTTTCGTACAAACTTCATGTTTGCCTGAAAATGTTGATCAAAATCACATTATATTCTAGAAAGTGAGGAGAGCATAGATTATGGAGTTAATTTATGAGAACTACTGCTCTATAATAATAAGAGTTGGAAATTACTGCTTAGTAAATAACTACGTAATCGCAATATCGGTACTTGATATTTTTCGTGCAGTAAATCTTAATAGTTGTAATGGAGTATGATATGCAGCAAACCTTCGTAGGTACTTTAAACTCCTTTGCGACTAGGAGTGAAGTTTGAAAACTAAGGACTCTCAGTTCAGGTGCTGCTCCCGCCATCTGGCATTAACAAATGTTTGGCACAGCATAGTCTGCTTTGGCTCTTGCGCCATAAAACCCCGCCGTAACTCACTCGTCATCTGGCAGTGATTCAGAATTATCGGATGTGTTAGCTATGTTAAGTCAACTTTTGAAATGGACACAAATATTTACTAAATACATGAAACATTAAATACTAAATACACTCTCGTCTATTTAATTTCATTTTTGCCACCTAAATTTTGCATCGTTTTCAAGCAATTGAAAAATTAATTACCTGGTTTTATATTTCATTTGAGACTTCGTTAGAAAAATTCTTGAAATTGAAAAAATTAATTTTAAGTGCTTTAATATGTGAAACTTTATACTTGCGGGCATTATAGATACTTTTCCTTTTAAGGTTAGCAAAATGACTTTAGTTCTGATCTCTGAGAATTAATCTGATGCTCTTGTGCTGCAGGTTAGTTCCTTTTTCTCACGGGGGAAAAATTCTATTTTATATCCTATTTTCGTAAATAACTTGCTCATTTAAATGTTTTTAAAGGTTCATTCACTGCAAATGTGAGATTTATAAAATTTATTTTATTTACCTGAACCTCCTGACAGAAGATTAAGAATTGACCTTTGATGCATAGCAATCAATTCCGCTTATTTGAGCCTAGCTTCTCTTTGCCTCGAGCCTCTTAATGAATCCAATTTTGTTATTCAACACATCAATTAAGAGAATGATTTGGAAGTTAGTGATATTTTTAACATCTAACCAGTATAAATAATTAATAATAACCAGTATATACAATTAATACTACTTTCTTTTTAAGTTTAATGGGAATGTTTCAATTCAAGCAAATATGTTTCGTAACTAGAAAAACAAGATATTTTAAATCTATTTTATTGTACAAATAAAGTTTCGTGCAGTCAGTATTGCCCTTGAAACACAATTTTCAAAATTCTGTTCCAATTAATACTAGCTTCTATTTTCATATTGTATCCTATTTTCGACCCTCCTTCTTGTCAACCAATTTTTGTCTTTTCTTCAATTTCTTCTCGTCTAGACCACAGTTAAATCTTGTTTGGCGCAGCATAGCCACATCTGGCTCTTGCGGCACTAAAGTTTACTTTCTCATTTAACCCTACTTGTCGATCCATCTTTTTTCATTGTTTTAACGTCTAGATCACAGATTTACCTTGTTTGGCGCAGTATGGCCACATCTGGCTCTTGCACCAATCAAACTTCACTATCATCATCATCATCATATTGTATCCTTAATTATCCTTATCATGAAGTATTTTTTTTATTATGATTGATCAGAGAAAGATGTAGACGTATAGTGGTTTGTGAAAGAGAATTTTAAAAAAAATTAAGTGATGAAATAAATTAATCTTAAAAAAAAAAAAAAATGTGTTTTTTATAATATTTGTTTGTTTTTTAACTGAATGTAAAAGAAAGCAACAATTTCAAACTTCAAAGTGTGTGTATCATTTTAGGTTTATTGCATCCTGAACATATCTGTAATAACTTGTCGACATTAATAATTATAAAAGTCTGATGTAAGAGTGAATTGGTAATTTTTTTTTTTTTTTCTTCATTAGGCTTTGAAAAATCATGAGTAATCTGAAATATCATTTATAATACATTTAATTTTTTTAAAAAAAGGTTTTCCTTTTACAGCATCAGTCTTGTTGAAAAAACATTCTGAAAACATTTTCCGCTTAAATTGCATCACTTACTTTACTTTTCTCATTTTTTACGCAATTCATATTTTTCTAAACGGTGAAGCTAAGGATGTTCGAGGGATTGTCTCACGTAGCCCCTCCCTTTCGCATAAATAACTTCAGAGTCACTTAAAGAAACGACTCGGGGCCTCTGATAAGACAGAATTTCTCATTGTAGCGGACCGTCGCCGAACAATGGTCTTGTCAGAATGGATGAGGCATAAATAGCTAGACAACAACGCTAGTGAAAGCTCTCTCTCGGCAACAATAGGTCGTAAACACGAGCCTTCTGAAGGATTTAGGGTCAAAACACGTTGTCGGACTAATATAATGCTTGTTTTTCTTGTAACAATTTATCAAGAAAGAATACAGAAGCGTCGTTCTCATAACATGTTTAATGTTTGATATCTATCAGTTGGGTAGAAAGTTATTTGTAGTCGACGAAGAAATTTTTTTTTTTTTTTGCGGCACAAACGCTGTTTCAGCTTTTGTTAAGGTGTGCAATGGTAGTGATAACTGGGACCCAAGGAAGGGGGGGACAACCATCTCCCTACATTTTGTGGAAAAAATTTAATTTTTATTCCACTCTTGCCACCTAAAACTAGGAATTATAAGCAAAACATGCGTATTTACTCGTTGTTTTATCACTTAATTATCTTTCATTTCTTTAATTATTACAAAATTTAACTAGAGGAATTAGGTACAAAATGCAATGCTATACATCAAGGCTTGGTTGTTAGACTTATACGTGACGGCTAAAATTTTGATAAAGCATCGCAGAAAATAATGGAGACTCGCACAACAAGCACGGGTTTTGAAGAAAGTTAGCCAAAGTCGTTGAATGCGTAAAATTCTCCAAGCGAAAACGAAGAATTTAATGTGGTTTAACCAGAGAGACTGAACATAACTGGGAAGCTTATTTTACATTGTATGCCTTTAAATAATATAATTTATTGTATTGCTTTGAGCACGTAATTAAATGTTATATTGCGCAAGTAATCTATAAGAGTATTTAATTTTTGCATATTTTGTAATATAATGGAGCGTGAAGTAAAGCCTATTGGGTAAACTCACCCGTTGGATTTTGGCTAATGATCATTTTTGGTGCTTATTTTAAAAAAGCCATACTTTTTTGAATGAAACTATTATTCATTAAAGATTATTTTAATACATGTACAGTAATATGTATGTAATGCATGTATAATTTCAATGCACAGCCATTTAGTTGTAATACTTGTGTAATATTGTTACGTTTGAAGTAATAAATTATTCAGTAATCATAATAAAACTGAATTTTAATTAGATGTTTATTTTTATAGATTAAGTTAAATTATTTTAAAGGACCCTTATCTTTATATTTCAAATACTCTTACGTTTATTAATATGATAGAATATACTGAATGGTCTATTTCTTCACAATTGCCGGCTAGCTCTCACGGTGGTAGTTTCTTAGATGGTCGAATTATACTTTGGTCTATCAAGGAATCGAACTCAGATTTCACTGTTTTTAATTTTTCAAGCCGAAGGCTGCGAGGTTTACCAAATACCGGCGGTCCTTTAGTAATTATAGAGTAACAAGTGGGATGTTTAACTGGTATTGGATTTAGGGTGGGATGTGTTGTGTTTGGGAATTCGGAAAGCAAACTGTGATATCGCGTGTTGTCTAAAATTGTCGTTAAATCCAATCGGCGGAGCATTGGAGAGTTTAGCATTTACCATCAAGGAAGTTAAATAATTCTTTAATCTACGAGATTTTTATGTCAATGAGTAATGCAAATCATTTCAAGAAATCTGCACCTAAAATTGGCTTAGAAATGTCCATGAAAATAATCGCCATAAACCAATCTATTACCAAATGTTTTAATGAGTCTGAATAACCGGACAGTTCGCTGCTTACAAAACAAATATATTGCCAGCGGGCGTACGAAACTGGAAAAAAGAACAAGCCGCACAGCAAACCTATCAAACATTTTAATTTAGACTGGGGGTCAAAAAATACTAATAAACGCTAAAACCGTTACAACCGTCAGTAGCCACTAAACCTGGCGATTTCTTTAGTTTTTCTGATACAAACATAATTTACTCGTTCCACCTTTTCAGCGAATACAGCATACCATGTGTCTCAAGTTCTTGAAGGATAACATGAAGGGGAATTAGAAACTAGATCTTTTCCTTCGTTGTGGTAAACCGTTGAATCTGTTTGGTTGATTCCTCTTTTTTTTGCCTCAAGAGCTAGAAACAAATGATTGTTGGGATCAGTTTTCTTACAGTTGCAGTAATCAACGTTATTTCGTTGATTTTGTTAGCAATATCTGCTAACTTGTCCAAATCATCCTCACTAAAAGATAAAACCTTTTAGATCGTCAAGGGTAGACACTGTAGGAAGAGTGTTTTTAAGGTATCGTCTGAAATGCGACGGACATTTAATTACCTCATTTGCATGAACAGATGTGAGGGACCTCTATCCCTATAGCTGTAAATCCTACTATAATTATCTGAATCCAACTCTTTCCGATTCTGCGTTTTGTTTGGTGATTTTGAGCTTTACTTGCGTGTTAAGAGTATCTAAAGGGTCATAACGGATAAGATCGCTGACGTAAGTCAGAATATCGCAATCCTTAGCGGATACTACAGTATGAAATTTAGTATTTTCCAAAACGATACTTGATGTGATAATTTGGGATTCTAGGACCGCAAAAACCGCAATTCTGGGTTATTTCTCCCAAACGAAAATGCTTTAAATTTGTGATGCGCGACCTTCTTCGATTGTTGGATCAACCTTCGTGTCTAAAGGCATTTTAACGACCAGAGAGCAAGAGTTCGGCAAAGACAGTCACAAACAGTTAGAGAAATAAAACATACCCTTGAGACTGAATAATGACTTATTCAATTAAAATCATTCCTCTAATTGTTCTGAGTCACCAGTATGGAATGTTACGATGATGACTATATCAGACGGTTAAAATTAGCAGCCGAAAAACTCAGCGACAACAATATTTTGTTAATAAAAATATTTAAAAGAAATTAGAATTAACATAAGTAACCGCTGAAGATCTGACTGCTAAGGAAGCGAAACAAGAATCATCGTCAGAAAATGGAAGTCAGGGTTGAAGCTGCTTTTTAAACATCTGATCAAAAGGGCTTGAATTTACTTCTTTTCACATGTTCGTCCACACTCGGCTGGTCCACTTCTCCCCAAGTGCCGTCTGGTTCTCATCGTGGTAATTTAACATATGTATCCGATATCAAATGTTAGTTATCTTGTGTTCCTTAATCATCAAAAATGGTTTCAATGTAGCTTAATTTATTGAAGCACACTTAGTTAGTAAAGCAAATAAACATAAATATTATCCTAATAATAAAAATTCGAATTTGTTAAATTATTCGAATTTGTAAAAATTCGAATTTTGAAATTTTAATCAACTGTTAAGCTAGTATAATGTTAAAAATTGTTAAATAAGTCATTTGAAATAGCATAAACAGATGGATAGCATAAACAGGAAGCTTTGATGATGAATATTGTAAAATATGTCGATTATTTTGAATGAACACACAAACATATGCAAAAACTGCAAATTGCTGAAAATTTTAAGCAGAATAAAAAAAAAAGAATATTCATACACACGAAAGAATTTTCAAAACGCTCCTTTATTTATAGGGAGTAGGGAATACAAACTTTTTACATTTTTTTTTTATTTCTATTTTGAAATGTGCAATCCCAAAGTTTAAAATAATAGTGCGATTCTTTTTTGTATCAGTAGTCAACCAGGATTTTATGACTTTATACATTGATAGTATTCTAGGGTGATTCATAAAGTACTCGAGTAACATTGAGAATGGGGTAGCTTACTGTACTTTCCTCCATTGATTGTTTTCCCTTTTTCTTTGAAGTCTATGAGTATGACTATCTTTGCATCCCCGAAACAAATCGTCGCCATAACTACTCCCGGTCGATGAGACCGTCTTCGCCTTTTTTGGAGCTGATTCACCAGAGTCAACCATTTGATTTTTGGTTTCTGGTGTATAATTATGGATAAAAGTATTTTCGACAGTGATTGTTCGACGCGGTAGAAGTCCAAACTAACCCTGAATCAGTGTAAAATTTATATGGGCGCAATTTAAAAACTGACGTCAAATGGTAACACCATCTTGCCTTGGTAACTAACTCTGCTTGCCCTCAAAATGGGTATTTTCTTAACCAATCTCGTGCTTCGTTTTATAAATTCTATTACATCGAAGTTGAAATGTAAATGGATTCATTAATTCTTTTAAATTAAATTTATAATTTCTGTGAAGTCAGGAGAAAAAATATATTGATAATTTTGTAATTTTCCATCAATGAGTCAGAAACAATCTCGAATATTTATAAAGTCTTCGTGGTCGTCGTTATTCATCCCCATCGGAACTCATTTGCTTTTTAAAGAAGAATTGGCCTTTTACACTAAATTTAAAAATTGTTACCTTTCAGTTCAACTTTTTAAATAAGTATGGTATTTTATTTCTGTTTTAATATTGATGTGTTTTTCAAGCAAACCAGAAACAAAACAAAAAAATATTGGAGTATGTTAAACAAATGTTTCGTCAGCATAGCCTACTTTGAATCTTGTGCCATAGTCAACATTCACTCTCTCTCTCTCTCTCTCGTCGCTGTGGACGCGGTAACATAGTGGTCATGGTCGAGGACTCATGACCGGCGGTTTTCATCGAATCATGGGATCGAACCTTGATGCCACTAAAGATCTACCGTGTAGCCTGTGCTGTTGAATCTATTGAGGTTCAAAGTCCTCCCGTTGGTGTGGTGTGGAAGTTTAAGAGAGCGCGGTTCTAGCTCAAATGTCACCATCATCACTTGACCGTGGCTCAAAATTTTGAGATCCATTGCCAATAACCCTTGTGTTGCTTCTAGTGCGTCGTTAATTACCCCAACTAATGAATCAATTTCACTCGTCGTTATTCACTATAAGTTCCAGAAAATTCCGTTACATTTTTCCAATTTTTTAAATTTACTCAATGCTGTGTTTTATCTTCACAACCAAATTGAATGTTTTCCCATAATCTTAAAATAAGTATACGATATAATTACTTTTCTATGGTTTGGCCCATGATGGTAACAACAACAACAAAAAAATCTTTGTATAGATTTTTAGTCAATGAAACTATTTGCAAATAATTAGGTAATAATTATTTTTAATTTATATGCATATATTTTAAGTCAATGATACTTAATTTTTCATATGTTTAAAAATGAGAAATGGATCTCCTTGGAAACTATTTTCTTGAATTTTTTTTTAAAAATTTTAAGTAGCTTTTCTGAAAACATCTCCAATGAAGATATATTTAGGTAAGAATAATTTATATCAAGCTATGCACTTGTTAGATTTAATTTGAGTACAGAGTTTTGAAAATATTTTGAAGAGCATGCTCATACTGCTTTATACGCATTTTTACAAAGTGTAATAAATATCTCTAATCCACAAAAGACCATCTTCAAGTGAACAATGCAATGCAAGGAAATATAAAATCCTTAATTTCGGTTTCGGTCGTTTAAGTGATAAACTTAAGGAAGATAATACGCTCTACAAACACTCCAAGGGTAAGATAACAAGCTTCTTATCTCCTGAGAAATATAGTACAATCATAAAGAAAAGAAAGGATTGCTGTTGCTGTCTCATTGTACTTTTCTATTGTTTGGCTCCTGATGGCAACAACAAAAGACTTTGATTTGTTTGTTCAGTTTTCTTTTTAAAGATAAAGGTTTGGAAGATAAAAGGTGAAGCAGAAGATTAGTCATACCATCTCTCGAAACGTCCAATTACTTTCGTTTTTGAACCCTTTTAAATGTTATCAGTAAATAATTATCTTACATTTATGTTTAAGAATTTATTTTTTATTATTATAATTATTGACCTCAGTTTTGTCACTGAAATTCAATCTTTTGGTTTCTTAAAGTAGAATACAAATTCACATTTACTTATGTATATGCTTACAAAAGCTTCCTAATTTTTGCTGAAGAGTCTTAACATGCCCTTTCAGAAATTTAGTATCATGCAAATGTTTTTGAATTAAGGGGAACTTATTTAAGTCGGGATGAGTGGTCCATTTACAGTTTTGAAAGGACTATTTACAGCAAGAGCAAGCTAAAATTATACTCCTTTATTATTATTAAAATTATACTCCTTTACCATACAACTTATTACCAACCAATTGTTTGCATCCTTTTACATTTTATTAACAATCAAACAATGATTTAAATCTTTTTTCAATTTATGTGGTGATGATGTGTTATATTATTTTTTCATTTTGAGTATGTGATATACATCTTGAAGCTTAAAGAAAATTCCGTCTTACTACTCACATATTTGAATCTTCATTTCTTTGAATTTCGTAAGTAATTTTTATATTTTGATCTGTTGATAATTTTTAGAATGATAGTTTTTATTTTGTAAATTTTATCGTTGAAATTTTTTGCATTTTTTAATCATTGAACTCTTTTGTAATTTGGATTTCCCAATTCAGCCTACCAGGAATTATAGATTTTATTTTTGTAGATTTTATCGCTGAATTTGTTTGCATCTTTTAATCATGAACTCTTTTGCAATTTGGATTTCCTAATTCAGCCTACCAAGTCGCAAAGGGGGAAGGTTGGTACCATTAAACTAGTTTAACCCCGCTTAATCGGTCCTCAGCCCGATATTGCTTTTTGACTTGCTGGGTTCCATATTTTCATTTATTTTTCTTTCATTGTTACATTTCTTTCTGGATTTTTGTCTTTTTAAATATTTTGAGTGCTGTAGAGATTTTCAGTATATATGTATATATATATATATATATATATATATATATATATATATATATATATTATATATATATTATATATATATTCCCCCCTCAAAAAAACTTTCATGAAATCTTTTTTTTTGTTGCGAGTAAATAGCGATAAACAGCTTTCTGAATCATCGACTCGTTGCTGTTTTTGTTCCATCGAAAGCAATCGCGGCACCCACTTGGAAAAAACCTTTTTCACTTCACTTCAAAAAACCTTTTTCCTGGTCCGATCGACTTAAAATTTTGACACGTTTCAAGCAAAGGTTAGTACTCTAGAAAGACCTGGTTACTGGTTTACTACGAGCGCCATCTCTGGGTTAGTCTCGGGAGTTATTGATCGATGTGTTATATATACTATTCTGATTCAAACACTTTTCTCGCTGATAACCGATTCTTATCTTAGTTATTTTACTACAATTCGCTTCAATCGAGAAAGCTAACTAAAATGCTTCAATCCAAATTATAAATATCTATCAGCTTGTTATCGTCTATTTCTTTTCTCTTTCATTTCAATTCTATTTCGCTTATATATCATTATCTCTAATTCGGTTCACTACACTTCCATCTTCATCAAGTTTACGTAATCACTTTTCATTTGGGTTCGGAAGAAATTGTAATTTTAAGCAATTCAAATTACTTATAAAGTTCCCGAGCTTAGAGTGGAGGAAATCGCAAATAATCCAACGTCACAACTTAAGTCACAATATCGAAACTTTTCGGTAATGTCTGTTCTTCCCCTCATGGTTAATTTTTATTTTATTCTAGTTTAATTACTATTTAAAGAACTTAAGTTTTTTTTTATGTATGTGACTTTTTCGAATAACAGCGTAATATACTGTCTTAGAAATTATTCTCATTTCGAAAATGTGTGAGAAAATTTATGAATGGATATGAACTTCAGGGCTATCAGTATTTATAACCACCATCCAAAGATTTATAATATATTTTTCTGAGAGAAGGCCTAGTAACGAAGATATCAAAGCTGTGCTTTCTCCTAACTTCCCTCTACATCACATGAGAGCTTTGAGATTAAATGCTAGTTACCGTGTAACAGTTCTTGTTACTTTTTAAACTCCACATGAAGGTTTTTGTTGGAATCATGACTCGATTTGGAGGGGGGAGGGGACATTGTAACGAACGATTAATTCTATCCGACTCTTCTAGTTCAATTAAATGTAACTGAATCTAAAAGTCAATAACTTCTTCAAAGACGCGAAAGTTCAATCTAACTTAACTATGTATTTATCAATTACTATAATTTATTATTTAGTGACTCACTTTGGGTTGTATGGTTAGCTCACCTATTTAAATATCACTGAAATAATATGCTCTTACCAAACCCTTCCAGTTGGGATTGCTTTTTCCGACAAATCCTCTGCAACAGCAATCACCTGCAACTAGCTCTTGATATTATGGGCCTCTTGTTAGAACTATATTCAGAGTTAACCACCCTCTCCCTTTCCTCTAAATTTCACTTTACTTAAATATCATATCTGAATCACTTCACTTTATTTCCACCTGCTTCTAATTAACATAATCGCGTTTCATTCTGGTTGGGAAGAAATTGTTATTTCATGCAATCAATATGGCCGCTGTAGCCTAGTGGTCATGGTTTCGGATTCGTGGCCGGCAGTCTTCGTTCGGTCGCAGGTTCGAGCCTTGACCGTTAAGGCCCCGCCTTGTAGCCTGGGCTGATGCATGTTAAAACCGTCGAGGTTCAATGTTCTTCCATTGACGTGGTGTGGAAATTTAAGAGAGCTCGGTGCCAGCTCAGGTATCGTCCTCGTCACTTGACCGAGATTCAAAATTACGAGGCCCGTCGCCAATAACCCTTGTGTGACGTTAATAAAAATTGTACTAAAACTAAACTTCATTCAATCAATCTCAATTAAAATCCCCAAAATTAGTGAAGAGGAAATTGAGATTAGCCCAACGTCACAACGTAACTTATCATGAAGCTCACAACCTCAAATAAAATGTTAAAATGAATTAAGATTGGTTGTTTTTTACCTCACACTTAAAAGTAACACGAGAGTAGGTTATCGACAAAGGATTAGAACGATGGTCAAGTGATGACATTTCAGTCAGAGTCCCCTTTCGTTAAAATCCATACCATCCCAATGTGCGGATTTAAAGCATCAACAGATTTAGCGAGCATTAGTCTCACTAGGCAGCAGTTCTTTAATGTAATGAAGACTCAGACCCGTGACTCCATGGCAACAATACAGGTCATCTATTCGCAACCCGGAGCATTCGATTACCATGGAGCATTTCATGCTGAGGAAATATATTTAAGTTATCATTTCTTAATCCATTTGCGCTAACTGAGAAATCAACTTAACTGGTAGAGCCTGCATTTATAGAATATAATAAAATTATGCCAAATAAAGCAATTAATGAGAACTAATCTCAAAATTTAAGTATTTGTTAAATAGGCTTAGTGCGAAATTTAATATCAAAATATAAATAACTGAACAGCAAATTTCTGAAGATTAGCTTACAGATAATTCTGTACCAGATAATAGACAAGGAGAGGGCAAGCTCTAACGAAAAGAAATAAAAATATTTTAAGGGCAAAAAAAGACTTAAAGACCAATTTTTCTTTTTAAATTTTTATTGTAATTCTTATCTTTTCCCATTGTTATATCATTGGATTCTTTCTCTATCTCTAAGCTAGCGGCAGCTGCATGTGTCTCAAACCTCTGCAAATGATAAACATTTTTTTTTTATTTTACTTTATGAATAAGGAAACAAAAAAAAATATACACTAATCCTGAGAAAAGAGAGAAATGTGAAAATAATTCCTAGATCACTTAAGAAGTGCACTTGTGCAATTTTCTCATTGGATTATATTTAACAGAAATCCTTAAAAAATAAAAGCAGGGATTAATAATTTTGGACCAGGTATGAGATTATTTATTTTAACTTTTATAAATATAATTACTCTATTTTACGAGAATACTATTTCGGGAAAAAATTATTTATTAAACATATTTTAAAAAAAAAAATAGTACAATTATAAGATATACAATTTCCCATAAAACTTTCAAAAATTGTTTATTCCATTGGTCTTGAAATTAGAAACATTACTATAATTTAAATTGCAAGAAGAAATGTATAAAAAACTGATTCAATTGCATGAGTACGTCCATTCGTTATTAAACGTTCATACGTAACCTACCATTATTACAATCTGCAATACAATGACACAGTATTTAAATAAGTCAACGAAATGAATGTTACGTGCTTTGAACACATTCTTAACAAACGGGACAAAAAATATAAGCATTTTTTTTTTTTTTTTTTACGTTTTTTGAAATCTTCATTTAAAATTATATTTCATGTGTGACTTGAAATTTTTTAATTTAAAAAATATTGAAGTTTCGAAATAGGTATAATTAGTACAAATGCACAATTTCTTTTTAAAATTATTTCAGTTTTAAAAAACGAATGTCGATTTTTATTATAAATTTTTGATATTTTTTTATATCAATTTCCGACTATATTAGAATCGTTTATTTTGTATTGGTTTATCATTATTTTATTTTTTTAAAGTTAAAAATTTTCTAAATATTTTAATCATTTGTAGTACTTAAAAAACGTCAATGGTTTGAATATCGTGGTCGATTACTTCCTGATCCTAGATTGCTATTAAAATTTTGCTGAGAGAGAGAGAGAGAGAGAGAGAGAGAGAAGCTTTTTTAACAAAATCATACCTAAAATATCATCCGACTTTACTGTAATTTCACAATTTGGGACGTGGCTCTATTCTTGGAATTTTACTTGTTCTTTGTTAAAACTATTAAGTATTTGAATGATAGGGGATTCTCTTCTTAAATATCCAACTGAGTAATAAGAGACTTTTAAAATAAAATAACTGTTATCCTGTATATTTTCACTTTCCTCTGGCTTATCCTGGTATATAAGCCAATTGAAAGTGAATCCACTTTTTTTCTTTACTACTGGCTTATACAAGGATAATATTTTCTTTGTCTACAGAAAACTAGCAAAATAAAAATAAAAAATTTAAATGTCCCAATATACGAGGATGGCTCAAAAAGTACCGATATTTAAAGAGGGCAGAACATTACTAAGGCCATTTGGTATTAGCCTTGTATATCGCCATCTGTTAAACGGCGCCAAAATAAATTTGACCCTGATTCGTGGGTAAATTTTGATTATTGCTGCGTTCAGCAGTCGTTGTTATTTTGCGTTGAGATGTCATTGTCGATGAAACCCGCATTCATCGTTGCACTCTGGAAAGTAAGTAAATATCAAAACAATGGATTCTTATCGATGAATCTGCTGGCCGATGTAGCCTAGTGGTCACCGTTTCAGACTCGCGGCTTACGGTTTTCGTTGAGTCGCGTGTTTGAGCCTTGGCCACCAAAGACTCGCCGTGTAGTCGGGGCTGATGTACGTTAAATCTGTCGAGGCCCAAAGTCCTCCCACTGGCGTGGTGGGGAAGTTAGGAAAGGGGAGTTCCAGCTCAGGTGTCGTCCTCGTCTCTTGACCGAGGTTCAAAATGAGGAGGTCCGTTGACAGCTCTCGTATTACTTCTAGAGCAACTTTAATAAAACCAAAACAAATCAAACCGAGGAATTCGCTTTAAAGATAGCGAAGATGGCCTTAATGGATGGAAAAGTTATGCCGATGATATTTTTGGAATATGTAGGGCGTCATACTCATTGACTGCTTAGAAAAAGGAAAAAAATATCTCTGGAATCTGCTATAGTGAGTTATTCTCATTCCTAATACATCGATTCCCATTTCTAACGGGTACTTTTTCAGCCACCCTAATAAATGAACTTTTAGAATAGCATTTTGCAACTGTTTTACATATAAATTGGTTGTTTTTCGAAACTCGTTTTTACCGTATACCTTAGACTGTAATATGTATCTGTGTGCTTCAGAGTCCTTTCGAAGTGTGGTATGAAAATTAGAGAATATAATAACTCATCTGCGTCTTTAGCTTGAAAGCGGGAATGGAAGCTTGGAAACTTACGTCTATTTCCCGCCATGTTTTTCTTGATCAACGTTATTTGATCTAACCCAACCAATGTTCTGTTTGAGAGATTTTTCTCATTTTTCTCTTTTAGAGAACTCGTTTATTCTCTCCCTTTTACTATAATTCGTGTACCGAAGGATATCTATAGTTAAAGTTGCTTAGTTACAATTTTACTGCTTTAACTTCTTGTATATGATATCTCTGGTGCCGCCCTCATCAATCGTAGCCGTGGTAACCTAGTCACGAACTCACGGCAGGTGTTGCTTCTTCGAATAGTAAGTTTGAGTTCTGGTGCCACTAAAAATTTCTCGTGTAGCGGGCTTATGAGTATTAAATCTGGTCGAGATCCCTAGTCCTGCCGTTGGATGGGTGTGGAACGAATGATGGTGCGGAAATTCGAAGAGGGAGATGCCAGCTCCAAGTGTCATCCTCGTCACTTGACCAATGTTCAAAATTACGATTTCCATCGCAGATAGCCCTCGTGTTGCTTCTCAGTGCAATGTTAATAAGCAATTATAATCACTTCCTTGATCATTATCTCCATCTTGACGACAACTTGTGGAGTTATCAACAAATATTTGGCGCAGCAAAGGCCAAAGATTTGGCCTTTGCGCCTTAAACCCACAATCATTCATGCATTCATTCCACTTTGTTGATTCACCTTTCTTGTGCAAAGAAAAATGCTTCAAATATTTGAGGATTTTAACTTCAAAAACTCTTAGAATTCTCTACAACCAGCATTTTCAAACCCTTAGCAACTCATGCGGTTGCATAACCTAAAAAAAAAAAAAAAGAAAGAAAGAAAAGAAAGCCACAAATGATTTATGTTTCTGAAGAAACAGATAGCTAAAGATTCAAAAAGAAATGTCCAAAACATTGAATTTACGATCCGGATCTTTAATTTATTTAATAAGAAATAAAAACAAAAAGGTCGTCTGAATTCTGCTGCAACCCTTTCACCTACGTGAATTACAATAGCATGAACAATACCTAAACCTACGTGTTAAAATTTTAAAATGACTCCTTTAATCGTAAACACACAATTCATCACGCTCCTTTTATTTTCGCTTGATAGTTCACCTTCACCTTGTAAACAATTCTTTTCACGTAACCCTGGTTAAAAATTCTAGAGACGCCTTATTATGCGACACTTTACAATGAACTTCAAAATGCGTATTGTCAGATGAAATATAGTTAAAACCTTTGTTGTCGTAGGCATAAAAAGTATGACTTTTATTTCTTAAAATAAAAATTTCTCTAAAAAATTACACACAATTGAAAAAAAAAAAACAGTTTTTTCCCCCTGGGAACATATTAAATCTATGTACGAGTACAGCAGACAAAAGCCACAAAGAATATTTATTTCTAAGATAGTTTAATTCACGTCAGTTTTAAAATGAAAAGCATATAAGGTTTCTGTTTATAACTACTATAAATACTGCAGTCGAAAAATCTTTCTTTTTTTTACATAATCTTAAAAAATTTTCTTATATAAAGATAATCATAAGCAGATCCATATTAAACGCTTATAATCGAATAACAAAAGAAAAAAAAGGTGACACAAATGTAAAATCTTAATGAAAAAAATAGATATTATATATTTTAAGGGTTGTTCAAAAAGTATCTGTCTTCGGATGTTAGGATTCTGAAATGGATTGAATAAACTCACTTTAGGTTACTACATTCTTTTTCAAATGATTGATTTTCCTCTTTTAAAGAAGCTTACGAGTATACGCCCTTCGCATTATAGAAAATCGTAGCCATGACTTTTCCAGTCAGTGAGACCCTCTTCACCTTCTTTGGAGCAAGTTCACCAAAGGCAGCCAATATTTTGATCATTACTTGGTTTCCGGGGTATAAAGATAAATGCAGCTGTCGTCGATGATGATACCTCGATGTCGCAGCAATCAAATTTTGATTTGGCAGCAAATAGCCGCCAAATCAAATTTGTTTTGGCGCCATATAACAGATGATAGCAAAGAGTGACAACTTCTACTTCAGAAAGGCCGAAAATAATTATATTAAATACCCATTTGTGTTTAATATTTATAGTTACGATATAATGCACATTACAAAATGTATCAGGTTAAGACACAAGAATGTAAAATCGAAAATAATTTAATTATTAAAATTTTCAAGCCGAAACTCCTAATTTCAGAGTCACTTTACACACCCTATAAAAATTTGATTTTGCAATCACTGGATTTTTTTTTTCAGAATAACAGTTTTGTTTCCTCAAGATACTTATATTTGATTTTCAGAAGAAGAAGAAAAAATATGTCAGATGTGAAAATTATATCTAGAATTGAAACCAACATTGAAATTTGGAAAACTCTCATTCGAATATCTGAAGAAGATATATCTTTCTGCAACATTGCAAAGGAAGTTCAACGCAGTTATGAATGTGTACAAAACATTTTCCAGTAGTGCAAAAAAATTTTGAGCGGATGACAAATTAACTAAGAGAAAGAATCCTTCAGTTCATAAACAATAGAAACATCTTTCGAGATGTAAAAAGGGGGGGGGGACTTCGAAGGTAAGTACTGTAAAAATTGCCTCGCCTACAACTACATCAACAGCGGTTCTACAAAAGCATTTCGAAAAGAACTACAAAAAACAAATTATAATGGTCGTGTAGTTAGAAGAAAACAATGCAAATTTAGAGAAAGGATTATATTTGTTACAAATCATATTTCAAAGCATCATTGTTACTGGATTAACGGAATATTCAGCGATAAAAGCGAATCGAATATTCTTGGAAGTGATAGTCACATACACAACGTGCACACATAATGGTATGCTTGGTAGAAGTCTGATTCTGAAATAGTTTCCTTAAACACCATTTTCACTGCCAAGCATTTTGTGATTTGGCTTTTATATTGGGTCATACGTCGGGGGAAAAAAAAGTGGGAAATCAGTCTTTATTGTCGGAGACATTAATGAAATCAAATGCTTAGATATACTGAAGAAGAATATAAGACTAAATGCCCAGAAATTAGGTTTTGGATCGCTTTTAATATTTCAACAAGATAAACTACCCAAAACATACAGCAAAAAGTGTTAAATTATGATTACTGCACAATTTAAAAATCCAACTGAATGTACCCACTCAATCTCTCGATCTAATGACCGGGGTTGACAAAATAGTCCCACTGTATCTCATGCATGTTGTAAGAAGCGACTAAAATGGGTACCCAGCGTCTGGGGGTATAGCCGGGCACCCTGCCCCTGGGGATTATATCAGGGGACCTCAGGGACTTACCTTCATCAGGTAAGTACGGGCATCATGACCCGAGGCACCTTAGTGATCTTTTTCTTTCCCATGGGGTTTACTGTCTTTGGTAAACACGGGTGACGCACTCCCGGGATACCCTAGCGATCCTTCTCTATTTTCGACCCTCCTTCTTGTCAATCATTTTTATCTTTTTTTCAACTTCATGTCTAGACCACAGTTTAATCTTGTTTGGCGCAGCATAGCCATATCTGGCTCTTGCGCCAATAAACTTTACATTCACTCACTCACTCTCGATCTAATTGAGATTGTAAAAACAATACAAACCATTCAAATCAATGCACATCATTTGGAAGGTGTTCTAAATACAAAATGATAAGTAACAAAATATTAATTTCTGCTTTAAAAAATATTTATCATATGTACAATCAATTTCTGAACTTAAAAATCTGTAACCTCTCGACGTAAAAACTACGGTAACAAAAATATTAACGATATCTTATTTTTGTTTTTAAATTTAGATCACCAATCTTTGTTAAAGAAAACAGAGTACGATTTGAATGGCAAAGCCTCTCGTACAAAGTTCCTTACATCAATAAAACCTCAATTTATGGAGGCGGATTAAGCGAGTGCGGTCTATTTAGAGCGCACGTAACAAAGTCTCATAAATAAATGATTTTCCTGAGATTTCTGACGAGATAATCCGAACCAAAGATCTTATCGTTGCTAATCTTCAAATAGTTTACCAGCCTTCACAATGCAATGCTGATTAACTTAGTGTAAATAGAAGATGGAGTGCATAAAAGAAATGAACTCTTCCTTTATTGCCTATGTAAAGCCGACGTTCTTGCTTAGTTTTATGGCGAAAGCTGACGTAGGAATTTTTATGCAAATAAAAGTACCGAGAGTTATAGAGAAATTGGGCTCCCTGCGAAAGTATTTTAAATTTATGATAGTGGTATTACTACATTCCTATGAGTAGGCTAGTATACTGTTTCAGTGTTTAAGCTGTACAATTTTTTAATGATCGTATATACATTTTTAGGTATTAACTCTTTTGTTGACAGAGTTTTTCGCTTCTCAAGGTTGTCGAGTGAAAACGTATGGGTTCCCCTACGCCTTATAAAAATGATTGTATTGTAGTGATGTTAAATGAATTTGCTCCAGATTTTTTTTTTTGTCGTTATATCAAGAAATGTTGATTTAAATACATCCTTTATGTAATGTCCTTTTTCCAAAACAGGGACACATGGAGAACTTCTGTTGACCACCCAAGAGATTAAAACAAAACTAAACGAAATACCGTGTTTAAAAATTTATAGATACATGCAAGTCCATTGGTTGCTCACGCAACGCTAAAAGCCATCTTTCAGAATCAAAACAGGAAGACAGTTCACAAAGAATCCCCTACTGCGAATGGGAAGGGGATAACTCAATGTAATATTGCCCGAAGATGTTTTCCTTTTTTGAAGAAGTTCGTGAATACGACGCCCTTCGCATCCCAAGAAAGCGTCGCCGTAATTTTCAGGCTGATTAGACCGTCTTCGCCTTCTTTGTAACAGATTTACCGGAAGAATCCATTTTTTTAATATTACTTGCTTTACGGTATACATTGCTGAATCTAAGTTCAACAACGATCCTAACTCGACGCAAAATGGTGATGAGGTAGCAATCAAATTTTAATTTGGTAACTACTTGCTGCTAAATCAAAATTAACCTATGTATCAGTGTTAAATTTGTTGTGAACCTTTTAACAGATGAAAGAACACAATGGTAACACAAATTTACCTTTAGAAACTCTATTTGTCATCCGACACAGGTCTTTTGAACCAACCTTGTATATATATATATTACCTAAAACCTTTTTTTTAAAAAAAAGAACAAAATCATTTCTCCCTGTTCTTATTACACAGATAATGACTCAATATTTCTCAAATCTAACTATATATTCTTTTAAATATGTCTGGATGTTTTTTTCATAGCAAATAATTATTCCATAATCAGGTGTCAGACACTAATTCCTTCCGAATTTTTTAAACTGACTACTTTACTTCCTATGATAATTTTCAGTAATTGTAGGCAGTATCTAAATTTCAAATCAACATGGAAAATTAAATATTAAGCCTAATACATGACATGCGTCATTAATAGTATAAATTAAATAATAAAATAATCATATTAAAACACAAAAGAACAATTAAGGAATAAAATTTACTTCCTTTATTCCTTTATGCAGAGTAAACTTAACAAATAATATTATAGATATTAATTTATTGAAAAAATTAATATATTTCGCATCACAATTTTAGTGGTGAAAGTTATACGACAACATGATGGTCAATATAAATAGTCAAGTCTTCCACTGAATGTAATGGGATGAATGTAGGGATTATAAGAAATAGTTTGAAGATTCTATTAACTCAGTTTGTTATCTTTAGAGATTTACTGTATTACTATATTTGTGGATTTATATGTTTATACATAGCAAAACCATATTAATTCATGATCGACACTTGAACCAATTAATTCAATTAATTTGTTCAAGATTAATTAGAATGAATCAAGGTCTAATTAGAATGAATTATTGCATTTTTATATCATTCACACATGAAATCGTGTGATTTTATTACATTTTTAAGTCTTTTTTAGATTTCATAAAATGTTATCATTTTCATTCATTGCAATCATTTTCATTCCTTCCGTGTGCTTTTAAATTTACTGTTTCAATGAGTATAAGTTCTTATAAATTTAACACATTGCTATATTTGAAAGAATAATTATATTTTTTCTGATGTATTACTCTGAGGTATAATTGTGGCTCCAGATATTTTTATATTTGGCGGGTTTATTTTTTTTATGTAAGGTAACATTGAATAATGAAATGAAAAAAGTTATTTAAATAACTACAGTTTCTACCAATGAATCCAACATTTAATTTTATCTAAATGCTTTATTAGATTTCAAAATACACAAAATTTATTTTAAGTTTTATGTATTTATCATCGTAGTATTTTTTTTATTATTAAAAATAAATTTCATTTAGAATACTTTTAAATGAGAAATGAAAAACAATTTTTAAAACATATTTCATACTCTTATTTCTCGCTTGTGGGATTAATATATAGCTGTTGCCAACAAGACTTTGTGATATTCATATTTATGTAATTAAATTTACTGAAAAGAAAATCCAGAATTTTTTTTTAGACTGTAAGAACGAAATTTAATTGTGGTGAAGCAGGGAGGTCTTAAGAATATTAATGTTTATCTAAATTTAGTTCAGCTTTCTACTGATCCAAACTCTCATCCGATTTACAGAACTGAAAGATATATCAGGAATAATAATTTTAAAGAATTTTTTTTCCTTTTCTTAACTCACGTATCATAACTTTATTCGAATCCATTCTAACTGTCTTAATCCCCAACTATTTTCAGCGAGCAATTCTTCTCCATATTCTTTAAGGTCTCGGTGATTGGATATGACTCAGAGTAACACAAAAATAGAAATCTGGTGTACAAAAAGAAATCTGTTCTACGCCCCCAAAGCAAACACTTCTGTGATTTTATTGAAGCAGGAATTTTTTTCCAGCAGCATAAAGACTGGAACAAATGCCTATTTTTACGCCTTCAAAAGTCGTTAATTGGGAAGGTCCATTAAGAAAAATCACCAAGGGAACCAACTTTGAATGTATGGCACCCTAGGGTTCTAAATCAACTTTCCTTGCTTTCTCTTGTAGATGGATTTATATTTCTACGCAATATCAGAGTGAGTTTTGTAGAGAGCAAAAGCATTTCAAGTCTTCTGTCACCGTTTTTCGTGGGTAAACTTTTTCGATAATAAGTCGCAATGTATTATTCTAAAACGTAGTTGATTCTTCAAGTTTCTTTTATTTACATGAATCTTTTTTTTTTTCAACTGGAAATAAAGAGAAGAAATGTTATTCATTGGAAAAATTTTAACGCAATTAAAAAAATATATATATAGGTGGTTTTCTTGTCTCCCTAGCATGTTTCGTTCTACACTTAGGTTTTTGATGTTAGGTTATGCATTATCTGGTTTCATTGCTCTAAAAATCAAGGAAATAAACGAAGCGTTTGTGCATCTCGACAAATGTTCTACCGTCGAGGAAGAGCCGCGGTAGCCTAGTGGTCAAGGTTGTGAACTCGCGACCGGCGGTTTTCGCTCAGTCGCGGGTTCGATCCTTGGCCGTCAAAGACCCGCCGTGTAGCCGGGGCTGTTGCACGTTAAATCTGTTCGGAGCCCAAAGTCCTCCCTTTGGAGTGGTGTGGATGTTAGGAGAGAGGGGTGCCAGCTCAGGTGTCGTCCTCGTCACTTGACCGTGGTTCAAAATTACGAGGTCCGTCGCCAATAGCCCTCGTGTTGCTTCTCAGTGCAATGTTAATAAAAACTAAACTACCGTCGAGGAAGAAATCCATTTTTTGGACTGTATATATTTATCTTTTTATATCTTTGTATTTTTTTTAAGAATTTCGTTAGAAATTTACTTAAACTAGGCTTATATTATAGTGCATAAAATCAATATATAGTGATGTACCATCGATGGGGGATTGCGGCTACAAAGGATATACGTCAAGTACCGCTAGTGGCACACATCGTCGCAAAGTTGCTAAGTTCGAAAAGCAATAGCTGAGACACAGTAATAACTCTTCTTAAAGAAAATGAAAGACGTTTTATTAAAAAAAAATGATGATGAGTACTATTTAATTACCTATTGATAGATACTTAATTTATTGTTTATAAATGTCACACACATACCTAAAAGCAACATGAGGGTTATTGGATATGGACTTTTGAGGCATGGTCAAGAATGGATGAGTTGTCACAATACTCTCTAAAACTCTACACCACGCCAATGTGAGGACTTTCACATTCAAAAGATGTAACGTGCATCAAAGACACAACAGGTCTTTAGCAGGATCATGACTCGAATCTACGGCTCTACGGAAACAATACCGGTCATAACACTTCTTCAACAAAAAAAAGTGCTACTAGATTCCTTTTTAATGTTCTCTTACGTTGTTTTACATATTTACATTTCATCTTTCGCAAATATTACCCTAGTGATATTTTTCTTTCCTATGGGTTTTACTGTCTTTGGTAAACACTGGTGCGCTCCTCCTCCTCGGATTTCCCTAGCGATCCTTCTCTATTTTCGACCCTCATTCTTGTCAACCAATTTGTATATTTTCTGCAATTTCTTCGCATCTAAACCATAGTTAAATCTTTTTTGGCGCAGCTTAGCCATATCTGGCTCTTGCGCCAGTAAACTTTACTTTCTCCCTTGACCCTTCTTGTCGGTCAATATTTTTTCATTGTTTTAACGTCTAGATCACAGATTTATCTTCTTTGGTTCTGTATGGCCACATCTGGCTCTTGCGCCAATAAAACTTCACTATCATTATCATCATCATCTGTTGCAAATACTTCGTATAGTGCTGTAGCCAAGTGTTCATGCTGGCGAGTACGTGACTAGCGATATTTCCTTCTAGTTGTTGGTTTGAATCCCGATTACAGTAAAGACGTGTCGTATAGTAAGACTGATACACGTTAAATCAGTCCGGGTTTATAGTCCTCACTTTAGTATAGTGTAGAAATTAGTAGAAGGGGATGCTAGCTCAGGTATGTTCACTTCACTTGACCTGGATTTAAAATTACGAGGTTCATCGCTAATAACCCTCAGGTTGCTTCAAGATGTGTCGCTAATTAATAATCAATCACATTTCGTATGCATTTCAGGAATCGATCAAACACGAAAGTTAAACACTTTCGGTGATTGATGATTCTAATAGCCTGTACAATAACAGAGTAAAAATTGATATCAACAAAAATGAGTATCATAAAATGGTTAAACCGAATCATGAATAAAACATTATTAATCATGCGTTCTTTTTAATGCAACTTCTCATAAATTTCCATAAATTATTTTACAAAAATACGCTCTAGAAATAAAAGAAGAGAAATTTAGTACAAATCACTCATCTTCGAACATCGGAAATTACAACAAATGCAGAAGAGAGCGTCTGTCATCGTCACAGGTTTACCAACCAAAAAACAGCCTCTTCCTGATATTCTTGCTACTTAGACAATTCTTCGACATACTTTCATCTTCCACAAAAAAAAAAAAAAAAATGCACATAATATTTGTTTAGATAATTATAAATTCTGGGGTTGGAATACAATATACTTCAAAATTATATGCAAAATAATGTTTTGGTGGGAATTATTTACTCCCGGATACGTATCAAAATTCTAATTTTATAATTATAAAACTTGTCGTCTTTGTTATAAATATGTACTATTTTTAAATAAAACAGGCTATATGCAGCTTTCAGATTGTTTATAATTTACTTTCAACATGAGACCAAATAACAATTCAAAAATTGTTCAACACACGTGGATGATAACGAAAGAACTCTCCGATAAATTTGCCAGATTTAAATTAATGCCGTACCTGAGCTGTACGAATGCTATTGGTGATGAACTTCGTAGTTCTGAATCATGGTCAAGTGACGTAGAAGATATTTGAGCTGGAACTTTACTGTTTTCCACATCTAGCCGCTTGAGAACTTTTAAGACTCCATTGCATCTAACGAGCAGCACAGATCCCAATATTCCACACCAAGACCTTTAGCTGTACTATGACTAGCGAACCCGCAGGTAGGCTTGAACGTCAACGTCTTTGAAGTTCCAGACCCTAACTATTCAGTTCTCATGGCCATTGATTAAGGTATATTTAATATTTTTTTCAATTTAAAATTGTGTTCAAAGATATAAAAACTGCTCAATAGATCCATAAAGGCTCAACTTAAAAATTCGTAATTCGATGCATTCTCCTTTTTTTTTCCCTTCTTTCTTTCTTTTTTTTTTTTAAGTATAGAAACATTTTACTGGGAGAAATAAGTTTTTCAGTATTAAGAATTATAAATTTTTATATCATTATAGTTTTTAATTTTATTCGTTGGCAAATTTCGAATTTGAGGAAACGTGTTTTACCTAGCGTGCATTATTGTTCCCTTTGATATCTTGTACAGTTAAGACCAAAAATAGTAAAATGCATTTTTTTAGGAATTTCACGTCATCAGCATCAGAACTAGAACTACAATTTTTTTTTTCAATTTGCTGTGTTCTATTTTCAGATATGAAATCAAAAGTACGCGATTTTGGTTCAGTTTGCGCATTTCAGTTTTTTTTTTGGTTTATGCAGTTTGGTTATTTATAATTTACGAAAGTTGATAAAAAAAATATTCTGAAAAAGGAGAAGAGGAAAAAAAAAAAAAAAAAGAAAATTCAGCATTCTGAAGAATATTTTTTTTTAAAAAAAAATCTAACATCTGTTGAAAATTAATACGTCTGAAGAAAATATGAACTTTTAACAAATTTGCATTAAAATATTCTGAAAAACATTAAAAAAAAAATTACTAAAGATAAAACATATTGAAGAAATTCTACAATTTAACAATTTGAAGAAGTTAAAACATTATGAAGAAGAGCAAAATGTAATATACGAACATTTATTCGCTGGATCTTTTTTTATTCCTTCCCATTTGTCAAAGTTTTCTTCTGTATGTATTTTAAAACTTGTATGTCTATCTTCATTTGTTTCTACCTCCTTACGAAGATAAATAACCTTCATTTAGAAAACTATTCATATATATATATATATATAATCACTTCCTCCGATCCTGGATCTTCCTAATTAGATATCCATCCGTAATTTTTGAATTGTACTCATTATTTTGAATTCTTCGAATCTGTAATAGTCTATATGTTTTCTTACATTTGTATGTTTATCCCCCCCTCCCCCCATCTCCTTAGAAAAACCAACTAGCGATGTTTAGAAAACTTTTCATGCGATATTAAAGAGCATCAAATCCTAAAAATAAATTTAGTTATGATGCTGAAACATATATTTAGCTCTCTCCGATTTATTTATACCGTTTCCTCCATGCCTGGACCACAGGAATCTTTTGTTAATTTTTAAATTATACCTCACGGAGCCCATTTTAAAATACCCCTTTCTCGTTTACATAAAGCGAACCTAAATTTAGCCCCATTGGCATCCCGCCCCCAGCAATCGACGCTGAACGTGACGTCTTTTTGACGTTAATGTGACGTCGTCTTCCGACACTGTTTCGGGTAACTCAACCTTTTGGAAACGGACCACGAAAGCAGTTGCTCGCGTTTTGAATCCTTGCAAACGGTTCTATGGGGGAGGTGGAAGAATAAACAACCCCAACGAGAGAGCGCAACAAGAATGCATTTAACTCTTTCTTCCCATCTGTTCTTCAACCGTGATCTCGTTCGGAATAGGGCTATTAATAGAAAGCGTTGATGAGATGGATGTACGCGAGCGAGAAAATGAGGCGCGTGCTACTGACGCGTGCCCGACACGTGTCCGGATGACCCCACCGCCGCACGTTCTCGGAACCGGCATTATTGGTTACGGTTTCTATTTCTAGGGTCAAGACGACCCCCGGAAAGAGAGGGATATTTCTTGAAATTGAAGTGTTTTCCCCCAAAACATTGAAACATCATCTGGCTTGGATTTGAAGATGTGAGTTAAATCAATAAATTTCAGACAATTATAAACAAACATCCCCCCCCCTTCTCTCGAGAAATAAAGGGATCGTAGCTACCATCCAGTGTATTTGTAACGGATGCCTGTTTAAGTTAAAGATCTTTTCACGATTATTATTAAAAACTGTTTTCTAGCAGTGAAAGGTTGGCTAGATTTAGTTTGAGAGCGCGTAGCTTTAAATCTATAACTCGAGGAGATTGTAAACAAAAAGGGCTATTATCGCGAATAAAAGTTTTTTTCTTTTTCTTTTTGAAAAACAAGCTTGTATGTTTTACTATAACAGTATTAAAGTCTAAGCAGTATTAGACTATCTTACGAACTAAACAAATCATAAAATGTATAACAAACCAAAATTTTCTTTAACTGTAATGCAATAACTATTAGTAGGCAAATAATCTTTCAGCTCTAAAAATAGAAAGCTTTTATGCATTCCTTCTGTTGCCTTGTTCCGAAAATATATGTAGATATTGCCTTAGTAAGAACGGACTATTTCTTGATTGAACGGTACTTCCTCTTTTGACCAAAAGTTTCATAAAATATAGAATACATTGGATTTTTCAGAGTAAATATAACGTACCTGATATCTTCCCTATAAGAAAATAGCTAACGAAATCAAAAACAATGGAAAATGTCTATAAATCTCGACATATCTGTTCTTTACAGCACGACAAATACTAATATTTTAATTGTATTTATTAAGATAATACGTCTGTTCCTCTCTGAGTTCACAAAATAAAGTTTAAAACCTGCATGAAAACTAATCATTGTATGTTGCAGTTTTCGCAATGGGAATATAAAAATGTCATTGAACTATGTTGATCATCTGACTTTTCGACTTCGTGTACTCAAAGACGCGGTAATTTTCCTTTTTTTTCTTCATCAGTCGCCGTGCTGACTGGGTGAACACCTACAGATTAATGACATGCTAATTCTGTTCGTGTGCATGTAAAACTTGGAAGACTTTCTCTTTCTTACCTTTATATATTATTATTTTTAACCATTCTGCTCCTGGAAATACTCAAAATCTTGAAAAGTAGAAGAATTCGTCTTATACTGGTATTTTTCCTTCACGGCTGGAAATTTATATTGCGGACAATCTTTTCTGAAGGAAAATTTGATCATAAATATCATTAGTGGGTTTTATATTTAAAACGTAATAAATCATTTAAATTTTTTTCTTTGAAGATTGATTCAGTATTTTCATTTTCGTAATTTTCTCTGAACTTCTAATATTAATAATAATTAATAGTTTCCCAAATAATTATAAATTTTCCCAAAAATGTTCCAAAAAAATTAATTAAAAACAACTATGCGTTTTCTAGCATATGTTTAAGCGTACATTTTAAATTTACACTTAGTACATTCTTGTGGTATTAGCATATTTGCATTGAATGTTTTGGCTACATATATTGAACGGATGCTTGTATAAGGCATTTTTAAAATAGTTAATTTGTATATTTCTTTGGAATATTAAATAAACAACGCATTACATTTGTCTTAGCATAAAACAATTACATGTTTCCATTAACATTTTTTTTTTTTTTTTTTTTTGTAATTTTTACATTCTGAAAAATCATCGCAATTAGTTATATCATTAAATACCATTCTTATTAAGTCGCCTTTTTTTAATTTTACGAATTTGAGAGTACAGCGTTTTGAAATAGTTGTAATGAACTATTTTTGCTTGAATTTGCATTGGAAAATAAATGTTTCTTGTAAGACATATTTTAAATTATTTGAGAAATGTATTGCCAAACATGAATTGAAATCTGGCTTTTCTTTGTTTTAAACTCTTATTTAATAATCACGATCACGAACTGTGTGGCCGGTGATATTTCTGTAGAGCAGTGGTCAGTGAAGAATTTTCGAATTTGATCTAAAGGTTACAATCAGATCGGGAGATAACAAACGGGATTAAAATAAATACTATTAAATTCAAGTATTTTCTGGGGGCCGCGGTAGCCTAGTGGTCAAGGTCGTGGATAGCGGCTGGCGGTTTTCGTACAGTCGCGGGTTCGATCCTTGGCCACCAAAGACCCGCCGTGTAGCCGGGGCTGATGCACGTTAAATCTGTTCGGGGCCCAAAGTCCTCCCGTTGGCGTGGTGTGGATGTTAGGAGAGGGGGGTGCCAGCTCAGGTGTCGTCCTCGTCACTTGACCGTGGTTCAAAATTACGAGGTCGGTCGCCAATAGCCCTCGTGTTGCTTCTAGTGCGACGTTAATAAAAACTAAAACTAAATCAAGTATTTTCTGATAAATAAAATATCAAAAAAATATGGTGGGCTAAAGATTCGTATGAGGAGTTAAAGAACCTACTTATCAGAAGAAAAAGAAATTAAACTATACAAAGTCGCTTGACATTGTGTGAAATTACAAGAGGGAAATACAAACTCAGGCATCATCTTCGTCACTTGATTATGACTCTTACTTATGAGGTCCGTTAACAATATCCCTCTTTATTACTATAATAACTTAAATAAACGCACTTTAAACTTAGCTAATAAGACTTAAATAATCAATGCCAAAAGATTAAAAAATTTTACTCTAAACTTATTAATACGAACTGATTAAAATGCTATCCAATGAGGCCTCAGTCATGAAACTTCAAATGAATCTACTTAAAAAATTACATTGCAATATGAAAACAGTTACTTAAGCCAATGTGTACTCGTTAATATAACAAATATAACATTATGAAGAGTTTTCGAGGTAGATCTAAAGGTGTTACCATCAAATCATGAGATAACAAACTGAATTAAAATAAATACTATTAACATCAAGTATTTTATGATATATAAAATTTTAAGAAAAATTATTAAAAATGAAGAAAAAAAAAATTCTGCCTAAAATTTGGTTAGATTAATTAGGCTACTCATGACATTCTCTGCTCCGCTGTCATGTTACTCTTCACAAAGAATAAGCGGTCTTAATAGCAGGTAGAGGCCGCAGTAGCCTAGTGGTCATGGCTTCGGATTCGTGGCCGGCGGTTATCGTTCAGTCGCGGGTTCGATCCTTGGCCGCTAAAAACCCGCCGTGTAGCCGGGGCTGATGCACGTTAAATCTGTCGGGGCCCAATGTCTTCCCGATGGCGTGGTGTGGAAGTTAGGAGAGGGGGTGCCAGCTCAGGTGTCGCCCTCGTCACTTGATCGAGATTCAAAAATACTAGGTCCGTCGCCAATAGCCCTCGTGTTGCTTCTTGTGCGACGTTAATAAAAAAAACTAAACATAATAGCAGGTGGGTCTTAAAAGAATTGTGAAACGCTTATGATTTTAGAAGCTGTATGTAACAACCAATCCCCTACACCTGGTCCAGTTTCAATGAAGTCTGAAAGTTCACAAGAGGAGGTTCAAATTCAAAATTTTCAACAAAAATCCAATGAAAAGAGGAATAATGATTTTATATATGCTAGATTTTATATGATGAATAAATATAGATTTTATACAGTTATATTAGATTTTATATAGATGTAATATATTTGTATTATAATATTTTTATGTATGCTAGATATTATATAATTTTAATGATTTTATATATACTAGGCTTAATTAAAAAATAATACTTCCATGGCTATAACTTTTTTTATTTGTGACCCAATTTTCACAATTCTTGTTGTACATGAAAGCTATATGTGTCCTGTGTGCAATTCTGTTTTTAAATGTGGACATGAACGTGGTCCCTATCCCTTTCCAAGCACTTGCCCCAACACGTCACTGGTTTGGCAAATACATCGGAAAATAATTTGGTGGTTTTTATCGACACCAGGCTTTAATGATAGTTTCATTTCATCATCAGAACTAAAATGATGTATCTTGAGTGCTCTTTCATCTGTGGAAAGAGGGGAAAGTCTCAAGGAGCAGGGTTGAATGCTTTTTGATTGATTCATTGTATATTAACGTCGCATTTGGAAGCAACATGAGGACCATTGACCAAATAATTCTAAACTTTGGTCAAGTGACGAGGATGACACCTCTGCTGCGTCCTCTCCAAATTTTCGCAACACGCCATCGGGAGGACTTGGAGCCTCGAAATGTTTAACGTGCATCAGCCCAGCTAGAAAACGAGGCTTTCGTGACATCAATACTCGGAATCCACGAGTTGATGAAACCAACGTTGGACTCGAGCTCTCGACCCTGATCACTCAGCTACTGCGGCCCACAAATTCGGATCCAATGATGCTTCGATGATTCAAATTAATCTCCTTGGAGGTCATCATCTTCTTCAGTTCTCAGTACACCCAAGACATCTGGGAACGAAAAAAATAAATACATTACATAGAGAACACGTTTATCTTTCAGATACAACAGGAATTTCGGGAATGGGGTCACAAACAAAAAGGTTATGGCAGTGGAGTCACTAATTTTTAATCAAGCTTTGTGTTATAACTTGTAATTATCTGGTTTTAACTTACAAAATATTTTTTATCGTTCTTCTCGATATTTTTTTTTTAAGTTGCTTTATTCTCAGTTGCAATAATGTAGCTTACTGTTTTAGGTTTTATATCCTATGAAGATAGTTGGAACGAAAATTTCATTAGTTTTGTTTATAAGTAAAAGTTATGCGTTTTGAACAATACTTGATATGTTTCAAAGGTTGCATCATTTCGAATGATCCGTGTATGACGGTAGGGAAAAAAAAATATTTTTGTGCAGGAATCGTATGCTTTTTAGTTATATCTCCTTATATAACACAATAAAAGGGCTTTAATTTGAGAAACCTTTATTCTACTCAATTCATTTTTCTGAAGCCAAGGTGCTAAATTTGCGCGTTAACTCGAAAAATAAGGTGATGGACATTTATAGAGACTTAAAAATTAATAGACATTAAAATTAATAAACAAATAAATAAAAGTAAAAAATATTTTTAAAAAAGCCTTCTGAAACATTCACATACAAAGAGATAATAATTAAAGAATAGAATATGTTTATTATGCAATGAATAAAATTTTTAAATAAACAAGCTATATGAGAGAAATTAAGGAAAATGGAAGCAATCGGATTTACATCGTAAAAATCATTTTCATCTCCTTCTGTGCTTAACAAATTTTAATATACCAGGTGTGTAAGTATGAAACCGGAATTTTTGTACAGAAAAAACACGTTTATTGTAATGATATGATACAAAGTAACTTATTCAAAGTATTGTCCGTCGCTATCTATACATTTTTCCCATCTTTCTGGCAATTTGTGGATTCCGCGCCAAAAGAACTGTTGCTCTTTTGAGGCAAACCAGTCATCGAGCCATTTTCGTACATCTTCGTAAGAAATAAAGCACTGCTCAGCAAGTGCGTGTCCCATCGATGCAAACAAGTAGTAATCGGATGGGGCAAAGTCCGGTGAGTAAGGTGCGTGCTGAAGAATCTCCCAACGGAACGACTCTATTGTTTCCTGGACCTGTTTTGCTTCGTGAGCTGGTGCATTGTCTTGCAGCAAAAACACCTTGTGTTGTGTTTGTTGGTATTCTGGTCGTTTTTCAAGCAAAACTCGATCTAAATCGGTCATTTGTTGTCGGTAACGTTGAGTATTGACAGTTTCCCCAGGTTTCAGTAGCTCGTAGTAGATTACGCCCTTCTGATCCCACCAAACACACGAGCATTGTCTTTCGTCCGTAGCGGTTTGGTCTTGCCGTCGATGTTGATGGTTCACCCGGAGTAACCCATGACTTTTTGCGCTTAGGATTCTCGAAATATATCTACCTTTCATCGCCAGTCACAATTCGATGGAGAAATGACTTTCTTTTGAACCTGGCGAGCAGCATTTCGCATGATGTTTTGCGGTTTTCCTGCTGTCTTTCGTTGAGTTCATGTGGAACCCATTTCTCCACCTTTTGTATCTTTCCCATGGCTTTCAACCGAAGGGAGATGGCTTCTCGGGTCACCTTTAACTGATTGTTGTTGTGTTTGAGCGTCGTCTTCGTCCAACAAGGCTTGCAGGTCAGCGTCTTCAAACTTTTTCGGTGGTCTTCCACGTTCTTCGTTCCTCACGTCAAAATCGCCACTTTTGAACCGTTTGAACCACTCGAAACACTGTGTTTTACCGAGAGCATGCTCACCAAATGCCTCCAGAAGCATTCGATGCGATTCGGCTGCGGTTTTCTTCAGATGAAAACAGAAAAGTAGTGCTGTCCGCAAATCGTAATTTGTTGGCACAAAACTCGACATGTTTATCTCTAATAAACTAATGCTACTGAATGAAACTCGTGTTATTGTGAGTTGGAAATCTTTGTCGGATATCAATACAATAACAAGACACCGCTGACGTAATGTGTCGGTAACTGCATCGACATCTAGCGCCACCTATGGGCAAATTCTGGTTTCATACTTACATACCTGGTATTTTGCATAGCAGAGAAAATATAACACAATATTTCCATAAGATGTTTTCACATATTTTAACTTTAAATGACTCATTTTTTATATAACATGTAAAAGTTAAAGTGAAAACTTCGAGGATTAAAAGAAAACCTTTTTTATTATACAATATAAAAGAATTGAAGCAACTTATGTTGAAATTTCACAGCTGTTTTAGAATAACATCATCGTTAATTTAACAATTTTTTATTGTTTAATATATACAATATTCATTTATCAAAAAAAAAAACAAAAAAAAATCTCCAAAATATTTAGATCACTAAATTTTATAAATTAAACTATTTGATTAATTTATTGTAGAAAGTATTGTGTACAGCCGTGGAGTGGCTTTTATTCAAAACAAACCAAATAGAAGTGAGTAACTATTGTTGTACAAAAGAATTTGTTTGATATTGGATTCCAGAAATATCTCTTAAATCATTTACCATCAGCAGCAGCTATCTATCTGAAAGCTCTGCACCATTTTGATAGAGAATTAGCTCCTTGCCATTCCATACCAATTATTCTTTTGTGTTTAAATTCACACTTATTAATGCAACATTATTTTATTCCTGCAATAATGAAAGTATGCTTTATTCAGTTATGGCTGCACACCATTGTTTCCTAACGATACATAACAGGAACAACACATCTTTTGTAACAACTGATCTTACTTCACTGCGTTGTCTTTTCTCTGAATTTCTGAAACAGGTTTAATATCTCAATTCGAGCCAATGAAAGTCTTCCATTGATGAACAATTACTTTTACTGATCTTATTTGTATGCGAATGAGCCATTATACAGTTACAGTTAGGGGAAATAATCTTCTTACTTTCGAAATCTGTTCAATTTTATCAAAGGGATAAATCTCATCATTCGGTATCGTTTGAAATGACACAAATGATAAGACAATGATCGTAAAGATGTCGATGTTATCTGTTTGTACAGTTAATGAATCTAATTCAATGTCATATATAAAGGATTTGTGCCTTTTTTTTTACTTTTGATATAGTTTAATCACAGTCTATTCAGTTTTGTTGCATTCATCTCTAAAAATAAAAAAAGGGTTTTGTTTGTCTATGGAAGAATTTGCGCGAAGATCACGTGACTTAGAGGTACGAATTTGGCACTTCAAGTAGCGACCTCTTGAACTTCTTAGTGGTTTTTTTTTTAAATCGAATGTAATTTTTTTAAGAATTTGAGCTAAGTTTTTCACATTTTTTACATATTTCTGTTATTAAAAACTCTTCAAGGCATATTAAAATTAAGAAAGGGCTCTTTCAGTTAATTTTTGAATGATTTTATTAAATATTTTAATGGGTGTTAGAAAAGTTTATTATAAGAAATCCACTATTTTAGTCAAAGAACCAAAATTTCTTGTTAATCTTCATCACAATAAAAACTTTTGGTCATAAATATGCGCAAAGAGAATGAGAACTGAAGCAAGCACGTTTATTTGAATTTCTGAAGAATTTTAAGTTTTTTTTTTTTTCTTCCCCATTAAGTCTTTGAATTTCAGGAATAATGCTATTTAAGATACAAAATTAAAGATGAAATTAAAAAGTTAATAAAGGAGCCAGAGTTTATACAAGAAAAATAATTTTTTGAAACTTATTTGTAGAATACAGTGGCGTTAAGACGGGAAGAATGAGGGGTTGTAACCCCCCCCCCTCCGTAAAGATTTCTGTGCATTGAAATTTAAAAACCCTGATATTTTTATGCCGCATTTTTTAAAAACAATTATTCAAATCCCGTACTCCCCATAAACATTCTTTTCGCCTTGAAAATAAACAGTGAAATTTGAAATTAATTATGCCATATGAGTTGGTGGGAGAACACCTTTCCCATGAAAAATTTCTCGCTAAGCCCCTGGTGTAGTATTAAAAAGCATTTCATACTAATGTTGTTGTTTTTGTGAGTTTATTTAGAGACAAACAAGATTTAATTGTAATTTCCTACCTCATTTTCTCTTTCTAATGCCATCATTTTGAAATTATTTTAATGATATAGTTTATAAAGCAATTATATTATCATTTCATTTTAATATAACGTTTTCCTGTGGACCGATCTGTTGTATGACATTTAGAATTTCTTCCATACTTTTCACGTCTATCTCCTTTGAAAATTCAGAGAAGGCCATATTTATTTTTCGGAAAAAATAAATTATATTTCCGTTTCATTTTATTTTACAATATTTCTTGTTAACCGATCCGTTGTGAGACAATTGGCACTTTTACCATAAATACGAAACACGTTTACTACGTCTGTCCCATTTGGACACCCACAGAACGGTATATTTATTTTTAAAAAAATAAGTGTCGGTGTTGGGAAGCGGGCACATTTGTGTAATTGCCAATTAGAGGTTCCAACGGATTATAGTTAAAGTTGTAAATAACGGAAGAAGTGCTTTTAAGAACACAGAAACACATGGAGGCAGAATTTAGTTGTTTTCTCTCACTTCAACAATAAATTGTCAAAGTTGCAACTTAAATAACGGCTGGGAAGTAGTTTTCCCAAAACAAAAGTGCGGTGGGGCCAATGAATTGCTCAAGTCAAAAAAGAACTCATTCAATGTGCTTATTGTTAAGGCCTGGTTGAGGTTTGCGGGGGTTTGTTTATATATTTTCGGCGCCCATTTCATTACCGGAAAAACACACCGAGACTGGGGGAAAGTTAACAAAAAGATGAAAGAGAGAGAGAGAAAAAAAAAGTCCAGTTCATAACCCTTGTTACTGTATCCCCAAAATGAATTGAGAACGTATTTATAGCTAACCATCTACTTTCAGTGTTTGTTTTGGCACCCTCCGCACTCTTTCTTTTGCAGCTTGTTTGTTTTTTCTTCGAAAGAGGGGCAGGGGCACACAAAAGTTTGTGAAGTCGGAGATTTATTAATAAAAATGTGAAAAATACCGAGCAAAACCGGGGAAATATGGAAACGCAAAAGTTTTTTGAGCGACGAGTTGATGAGTCAAGAGGGTGGCGCCTGGCATAAGTCGGATAATGACATTTCAAAATAAAGCTCTTTTTTAACATCCTCCACTGAACTCCGTACCAGAAATGTCACGGGAAAAAATATCGGATGACATTTCTTCATAAAAGCGAACTATTAATTCTAAAACATTGCTTAAGAAAAACTTTTTCTTTTCCCGTATTTTTAATCGTTATTCGACATTTATTCTACAGATTAGCTTAAAAACTTACTGGTTATTAAATATACACCATAAATGAGCATTTTATACCGTTAATCCGTCTTTATTTATTTGTTTCCGTTTTTTTACGTGTTTTAAATTTATATGGCAGCGATGAAAAAAACTTTGAACGGATATTTTGACAAAAAACAATACAGAATGTTTTATTTTTTAACGAGAACGTTTCAGCTGAAGAATCGTGGTCACGATAGACTAATAGTTATGGTTGCGAAATCACGGTCCACGCTGTTTCGTCGAATCGTGGGTTCGAGTCCAGATACCACAAAAGACCCACCGTGTAGAGGGACTGATGCCCGTTAAATCTGACAAGGCTTAAAGCTCTCCCGTTGGCATAGCGTGGAAGTTTGGAGATGGAAGTTGCAGCTCAGGTGTCGTTCTCGTCACTAAACCGAAGTTCGAAATTACAAGGTCCGTCACTAATAGCCCTGTGTTGCTTCTCTCTGCGAAATTAATAAACTATCATTCAATCCTCTAGCTGAAGAATCGTTTCTAAAAGGTGTCCTTAATATTGTTACATGTTAATACTCTTAAATTTGTTAACATTTTGTTTAGTAGCAAGTTTCCACTAATTTTGTTTGCAAAAGTCTTTTTAAAACTAATCTTCCTCAACAAATTTGCCATTTTTAATCTTTGCTTCGAAATGCATATTACTTATAATTTACCGATGTTTTCCTATAACTTTATTTAAAGTAATAGACAAGCATCGATCGTCACATGCAATGCGACATTCTTACCTGTCTCGTTCGCGAATCCGATATTTTATTCAATAACACTGAAAGAAAAAATGTGATTTGTGAGCAATATTGGGTATATGGCTCTCTTACCGAGAAAGAGTATTCCATTTCTTTCTCTTAAGGCTCCCGTCTACCCGCCATTTTGATTTCATCGGCTGAATGTTAATCCTATGGAATTCTGACTTTAATTCTCATATCTTTACTATTTGATCTATTTGAATCCAATAAAATGCATCTGAAAGAGCAAAAAATAATGAATGCTTCTGAGGAATTCCATTTTTCTTAAGATTTTTAAAAATATTTTTATTCTTATTTTAATGATTCGTTTTTGAGTTGTCCGGTCTTTAAGCAATATTTTCAAATATTTTTAAAAATCGGAGGGAAAAAGTAATTCCACAGAAGCATTCATTATTTTTTGCTCTTTCAAATGCATTTTATTGCATTCAAATAGATCTAATAGTAAAGATATGAGAATTAAAGTCAGAATTCCAAAGGATTAACATTAAGCTGATGAAATCGAAATGGCGGGTAGATGGGAGCCTTAATAACATTATTTTTCCATTTAATAAGCTACCAAAATTAAATAGCATGTTTTTTTTTAAACTTAACTATTGACAACATGAAATGATAACAATTTATAAAACGATTTCAACCACATGCAATTAACTTATTTTTAAAATTTATGCCATTAAATATATATTAATTCCATAAAAGAATTTTACAACACTTTTATTTTGTTTCCCTTTTCATATCATGAAAAGAGTAATATATTGATCAGTCACTAAAAATTATATATAACATCAAGGAAGGAATTTATATTATTTTGAAAATTTTTCATTTAAATAATAGATATATTTAAAAAAATAAGGACATATCTAACTTTCATTATTTTCATTGCGTCAAAAAAAAAAAAATACTTATACAGAGACACTGGGGGTAAATGAAAAACATGAAATGTTAACTGAATTTTTTCACGTTTTAAAGTAATATATTTAAATATTTCGTTTACAATCGTGTGAAATTAATTGGTGAATGAGCAGATACTTTGCTGCGTTCTTTGTAAGTTAGATTAAAAAAAAAAATTAATAAATGTTCGTAATTTAATGGATAATATTTGGACTAACAGTTTTTAGTATCTTTCATTAGTATTAATGCAATTACAATTTTTATTTATAACAAAAAAAAATGTGAAATTTGTTTTATAAGAGCTTCTCTGTTTAAAATGTCTTTAAATTTTTTATTCCCTTTTTATTTATTGTTGCTTTCTTCTTAAATATTAATCACTTTCTGCAAGATAAATCGCCGTTTCATATTGTTTTATTTTTCTAAGAGAAATAACGTGTTCAAAAAATGTTGAACTAATTTAGAGAGTGTTTTTACAGCCTAACAAAATATTTACGTAAAATAAATTCTGTAAACAAAATATTCGAATGGAATTCGAAGTTATACATCTATTCAAATCCATTTTATTTTTTAAAAACGAAAGATAGAGAGGGAAAAGGCAACTCTTGAAAGTTACATATTTATGATCATTGAAAACCTTTCACCGAAAAAAACTTAAAACACTTTTAACAAAAACTAAAAATAAAATGGATTTTTCATAGAAAAAAGCTACGCCAGTCCCTCAACGTTCCATTGCATCAAATTTATAGCAAAGTGTTAAAAACCAACCATTTATTTCCAATTGTCCGAAAGGGCTCATTTTCTTCTTCAACATATATCTCAATCATTTTTACAGACTGTAAATTTGTCTCGGGTGAAGTTCTAAGTGCAGGTTGACAGAAATGCTTTTGCGAGAGAAAGTTACCCCCCTGACAGACCTATTTGTTACCTCTGAGGAAAAAGCCTTGGTTTTTGGAATGTCTTTGCATCACTTTGTGCTCTTAACCTAATTTTGATATCTTCTTTGTTTTTAAAGATGGATTAATGTCTTGCGATGAGGGATAGAAAAGAAATAAATACTTCTTTTTTATTTAATAAACAGAAAGTAAGTGTCTTAAGATTTGTGTTGATGTGGCGACATGTTTTTTATAGTTATTTTGTTGTTTTTAGTCGAATTTAGTTATTTTTGTTTTACTGTGACGTGATTGGATGTTTTAATGGAAGAAGATTATTTTACATCTAACGATAAATTTTAATATTTTTGTTAGAACAGATAAGCTTCTGGTCGAAACGGTAGGGAATGATATAAAAATTTAAAACAGAATTGTACTTGGAAAATTTTATTTTAAAATGTTTTTTTTTAATTGTCAACTTAGATGGATTGCATAATATGGATCGAGTATCTCTCATTAACCTATTTAATACAATGCAAAGTTTTGGGGTGGGATAATTATAATGAAGTAATACTTATTCATTTCAATATAGAATCTTTTGGTGCGTTTTCTGCATATGCTATACCAAAAAGGAAACCGATTAAAAAGAAAATATCCAAGACCACGAGACAATAATATGAGATTTTCGATTGTATATATATATATATATATATATATATATATCTTCTTTTGTCTGGGTTTCCTTCAAAATGAAAAAAAAATTCCTATCGTCGAAATTCTTCGAAAACTATAGGATAATTTTTTTAATTATCAACATTTTCAATAAGGTGATCGTAATATTATATAAATTGTTACAGAACACATCTCTTACCATTTTATCAGATTACTCTTTGTCATATCTTTTAGCATATTCCACATTAAAATAATTACCAAATGATAAAAAAGAGGGATTTAAAAAAATTCTAATACATTAGGCATTTTTTTAATCAATGAAGTATATAGAAAAGTCAACATATAAAGGGAGAAAAGCAGTATCACTTGGAACGTAACAAAATGGAAGCATTAAAATTTGTTGAGTTTAGTTTAGTTTAGTTTATATTAACGTCGCACTAGAAGCAACACGAGGGCTATTGGCGACGGACCTCGTAATTTTGAACCTCGGTCAAGTGACGTTAAAATTTGTTGAAGCGTATGAATTAAATGAGCGATACAGGATTATTTCTGATTTGACATAGGAATATTTCTAAATGTGTGTGCGTTCTCTCAACAACAATATTATATTATAAATTATTTTAAAACAAGTATTTGAATTTGGAGTGTAATGAAATATTTTTTTTATCTAATGTTCTAAGAATCCGCATTATCTCTTAGGTAACAAATTAACAAGTTCAAATTCTCAGGAAGAAATTATTCAGCAACCTAGCCTTTAAGATTGCTTGCCAGAAACATTGACTTTGCACTTATTTAAAAGTAATTTGGCATTAAAATTAAGTTACTGGAAGTATTAGTGAAAATATTGATTATTTTTGAGGTTGTTACGAGATTGCATGCTCTCAAAATTAGGAATTGTAATCAAGATTATTTTTACTTATTTATAAATCGAGTTTCTGTTAATTTTGATCAAGTTCTTTGATTTCTAATTAACCGAACAAAATTACAATTTTTTTTTAATTTCAAGTGCTCCAGTTTTTTTTTTTTTTTTTTTTAAATTACGATCTTACAAATCTAATATTATGATGAGTAAAAATTATGTACACTTGATGAAAACAATGAATTGATTCGTAAATAATTATATGCAATACGGGATCAAAGATATGTGCATTCGTATTAATTGATATGTGTTCTAGAATTTCATCAATTGAAAGCATAAATATAATACAAATTATTTTTAATTCAGAGCTTATTTTAAAATTTGAAGAAAACTGAATAACAAATTAAATGAAATTCAAATGTAGAGATTTAACTAGCATTCAACTCATTTTTTTTTAAAAAAAAAAAAAAAAAGAATGTAAGAAGTCCTATAATAACATTTTTGCTAGAGAAATCTTATTTTTAAAATGATGTATAAAAAAAGTAGGACAGAAGGAACAGAATTCCTTAGAATATCAATACCTTTCAATCGAATAGAGAAAAGTTTATCGATTGAAAAGATTGATTTTTAATGTTAACTTGTGTTTAAAAGAATCGATGTTTGGTAAGAGTTAATTTAACAAATTAATTAATTTTGAGTTTGTTATATATGAGCAAATACTTAAGTTTGTACGAACATAACAACTTAATTTTTGATACTTAAGTGTTATTTTTCTACTTTTTTTATAATTATTATCTTAAAGTTGATCACATTTTCCTAGTTTTCAACTTTTTAAGGATTTTTAAAATGTCTTCTCAACAGGTGTTATCGCGAAACCTTCTACCAAAAAAAAGGATTATTACTTAATACAATTTTCTCCATATTTTTTACGACATCTTATGAGGATTAGAAAATAAATGCCAAATTACATGTATTATTGTCGCTGCCGTTTCTACAGAACATCGGCTTAACCCAGTTTCTTAATACGAAATAAGTCTTGTGTGGTGTAAGAGGTTTCAGAAAGATTTTTGAATTTAAGTAATTTGGCTCTCAAATGTCTTATTTTACTAAAATTGTTATTATATTTGTTTTAAAGTGTGAACGATTGCTTACGTATTATTTCTGCTGAAGATAATATTTGTATATTTTTTAAAAAAAGCAATTGATTATTAAAACACATATATATCTTTAATATTACGCATTTGAAACATTTGAAATTCTATTCGATTTTACAACAAAGGAAATAAACCGGATTCGTGCGTCTTTAATTTTTAATTTGCTGAAGTTATTTGAATAAGCATAAATGCGTATTAGTGAAATATGAATTTCAGACCATAAATGTTTGTCCTAATGTGGCTTTCTATCTATAGAGATAAAGAATATTTCATTTATAGACAATATGGATATGAAAATCTATTTTTAAGGCGCATAAATGGATTTTAATAATGTACTGCTGCGAAGTCGAATTTAAGCGTTTACTTCTAAAGCTATTGCAGTTTTTTTTCTGTTTATATAGCCAAAGAATTCTTTCCCAGGAAAACTATAACATTTTCCAAATATCGTGAAATTTCTTTCGTGAATTTCGAGGCTGATTCAGCAAATGGTACTTCGACCTTTTGTGTAAAAGATTCCTTTAGAAACTCGTTCAGTTTTTAAGAAAACAATCAAACGAATTAAAAGCCCAGTTTAAGAGAGAAAATCGCGTGCGTTTTGCAATACGCCTCAAGATACAAAACCAGACCTTTTTTTCAAATAATGAAGGTTAAATTTAAACGCAGTCTGGCTGTTAAACACAAAAGCTTTTTAATAACATTCGTTACTTTTCCGAAATTACATATCCAGGAAGATAACCCTCGAGATAAAGAATAGATGGGTGTATCTTATAACCAGAAACAGATATTGGATCGAGGTTTTGTGGTATATTAAATAAACCTCATCTCTTTGAAAAAGTGCGTCGATCCCCGGATATTTCTTGTTTCCATTCCTTCCTCACCATTGTGTCAGTCCTATTGTAATTATTCATATGATATTAAGACTGTTAGTTCCCCTTTTTCTTTAATGAAAAGTTATTATTTACTTCCTGCATGTCATCTGCTAGCAGACAGCTGTCAGTCAGGACTCTGGATTCGGGAAATTATTGTGTTTGTCTTTCCTGTAAGGAACAATAAACTTCTTTTGTAATTTCGCCATTTTTATTTTTATTATCTTATGTTTTTGAGCAAAAAAAAAGTATTATATGGTTAGAGCTTAAAATCATACATCGCTCTCACTGACGTTCGTTTATCCGAGTTCAGCCTCTTGAAGGTCAATTTTGAATCTTTCAGTCATTTGAGAACGAAGAATTCTTCCTCTTTTTGTTCCACGTGTTTCCATTCGATTGGAACTGTGGACGTTAAAAGAATAAAATAAAGATGTTGGATTCTCTTATAAATGAGAACGAAATCTTCAAATTAAAAATGGAAATTAATGATGTTGGTTACCGGTAAGATGGTTCGCATTCAACATTATGAAGAAAAAAATTCTTTTATAAATTCCTTTATGGTATTATTGCAACACTGATAGTCATTATTCTTAATCGGTAGTTTTATTGATTCACTTTTCTCTTTCAGCTGTATAGAACTGATGGATATTACTGATATGATTTCTTCTTTTTGATTGCTGTATACTTGTTCTTTCGTCCGTTCTGTTTTCATTTCTCTACAAAAAAGTTTATCCAGCTTTCTAGATCCATCTTTAGATTCTCTTCTGATTGTATAGGATATTTTGCACGAATATTCTTCGTTTGACTACTTGTGCGAATTGGAAATTAATCTGAGCACGAGAGTTCCAAGTCTACTTGTATTTGATTTCAACCTTTGAATATACTCATTTTAAATGTTTTGTTAAACAATTTGAAATTTTATAACTCTCATTAGATTTGATTTTGTTTTTAAAGTATCGAATAAATAACATAATTTATCCTGATATATCTAATAATAAATTTTGTGAACTCTTCCTAGTCTGATGTAATTTATGATTTAAATAAACGATGGCGTCATGTATACAAAATGCTTTTAAAATTCATATAATTCTGTAGAGTAACTAACTTATTAGATTCTTAAGAGATTATTTTCCATTACATTCTCTGATTCTTATTTAAATGATTTTTACGGTTGTTTTTTAAGTTTATTACAATTAGGAACTTTATTCAAAGCCCTGATTGAAATACAACCTCATTTCAAATTGGAACTCGTAAAACTCAAGTTTGAAATTGAAAATTGCTGTGTAAAAGGATTGTGCCGTCTTCCTGCATTTTTTCATTTTAGTGTAAAATCTTCATTAATACATTCTTTTCAAATTTTCACGTATTTCAAATTTTATTTAGTTAAATCAAATGAAAGATTCGCTTAACACAGCCATTATGTAACGTAACTTTCAATTAAAATCAAATGAAAAGGTAGCCGTCCAAGGTAGTAGCCACGTTCCCGTTCCACTTTCAAAATTCACTCTTCACCAATGTGATTACTTTAAGTCTTGTAGCACTTAATTGGCGTCAGTTTTGGCAGCATTTTGGTCTGTTTGAATTTCGATATCCAAATATGCTATCCTTCTTTTTAGAATACGTTATTCTACCTAACTGACTACATTAAGGAACTTTAAAATTCATAACAATGAATAATTGAATAATAGAAAATTGCCTGTGTAATTTAATGGAGTTTTGCTAAATTTCAGTATAGAAATATTATTTTATATTTCTTTAAGCAATTTTATGCAAACATATTGCTATTTTTTTTTTTTAATAATTATAAGAATTTGTTCAATGAAAATAAGGTATGTAGAGTAAAGTGCATAATTTTTTTTTTAAACAGCTCTCTAAAATGATTCTAATCTGTTTCATTTCAAAATCTAATTTGAGGTTGTTTCATTCGTTCTTGAGTTGCATTGATAACAAACGGAGAAAACATTTTCTTCCCAAAAATGTGTTATGTAAAACAGTGAAACTTTCACAAGCATTTGTATCGTGAAAAAAAATTTATTCTCTGCCATTCGAAATAACTGCGATTCAAATCGTTTTTTTTTTTTATTTATTTAAATTCTTACATTTTGTAAAAAAAATTTAGATTGTGAATATACACAACGAAAACCAATTATTATTATAAAGAATAGTTTTGCAAAGCTTATTATTAGGTATACTATGCAAAGTCTTGCAAAGAATAGATTTAACCGTCAAAGGTACTAACTTCTTAGAAAATAATTATTAAATTATTCAATTAATTATTAGAATTAAAGAAAATGATAAAATATTGAAGAGGACAATAGTATTCTTTTCAGATAATAAAATTAAAAAAAACAAATTATTAAATTGAATATATTTTCAGCAAAATGTAATTGCCACGATTTGCAAAAGTAAAATAAACAAGTCACGAGCATTTAACTCTTTATTTTGAAAAGTGGTAAGTGGAAATTGGTCATTTTGTCTTTGACTAAAACAATAGCCCCAGTGAAGGCTAATAAAGCTAAAAGAAAATAATTTAAGATGATTGCATCTATTCTTTTTTCCCCATATTTTTCGGGGGAAAAGGCAGTTGTACAAGATATAATAGGAATGCATTTTACGTGTAGTAAAAATAATCCTGTCTTTCTAAGCAAGCATTAGAAATGCAAAACATGAAATGCGTTACATCATATACATCAGCATTCCAGATAACAGTAACAAAGTATGGCTTAAGACTATTACAGTAAGGTTTTTTTTTCACTATTCTTTTGTACGTAAAGTTTATCAGTGCTACCAGCTACGTTTCATACATTTCTGAGTTCACTTTATAAGATCAGTTGTCAAATATAAAATGATTTGCATGTTTAACGATTAACAGAAGGACATCCTTCTTCATTCTTCATGCTATGTACGTCATAAAGTGACGTCGTAGACAAATATCAACTAAAAACTCACGTGACGATTCACGCATTCTTTAATAAACTGAGGAAGAGAAGGATTTATTAGTCTTCTTAATTTAGAATGATAACGGACAATCACGTAGAATTTTTTAAATTGTCTTGATCAAAAGATTCATTCATTTTCTATGTATGTTATAATTACTTTAACAATTTGTATGCTGGAATATAAATAAAAATGTTATAGTGTAAAATGAATAACAGAAAATTTCATTAAGCAGTCATATCTTCGGATATATCCAAGTTTTTTGAAGCTCTTAGGTTATTCGGGGTATCATTGCACGGTTGATCGTAGGGATATGATTGGACAAAATGCAGCTTTAGAACCTCAAGGTCAGCAGATGGCTTCAAAAGTCTCAAACTTTTATTTTTTGAAAAAATTACTCGAAGAACAAATTTTAACATATTTTGCTACAGCTCACATTACAAACGTTTATCAATGCGTTCGCATTGCTGTGAATGATGAATACAAAAAAAAAATAATAAGTTAGCGCTAAATACTTATTTTACTGTTAATATACATATTATGTGTATTTCTCTATCAAAATGCATCTTTTTAAATGTAATTCACTTCAACAACTACTTCATAATATGCTTGTTTTGTTATGTATGAATTAGCGATGGGCGTTTCTTCAAATAATAGGATCAGTAATAGTATTACTTGTTTGGAGCCTATTCCGTTAGTAATATATTCGATACAAATCCCTATTAATTCTGTCACTTTTTATTATGCTTATCTTAGAACTTTTTGGACGCAACTTGAGTGATTGAAATTACTTTTTACATCACAAAAAGTATAGCGTTAGTGTAACATAATCCAAAACTAATGACGTATTGGAATATAAATCAAAATTGATTTAATAGAATATAATTCAAAAATAATATGATAATGTAGTATATATTAAAAAAGTAACAGGGAATATGTGAACTCATGTTCCGTAAGTAATAGAATATTGGAGCATATAATGCTTATCTTACTTATACTTTTTATAATATATACTTAGCATATATACTTTTATAATATATACACTTTTAAAATATATACTTAGCATATACACTTTTATACTTAGCATATACACTTTTATAATATATACTTAGCATATACACT